>JAPYYW010000132.1:0-88215 GCA_030522545.1 Cremastinae sp. A BG-2022a | reverse complement strand
AAAATCGAGAAAAAAAAATTCAAAAATTTTTGCCAATTTTTTAAGGTATACCCCTTTCCATTTTTTCGAAAATCTTCAGGACGTCATAACTTTTTAAAACAATGATATAATAACGTGATCCTTGCTCCATTCGCTTTCTTTTGCAAAAATCTTTAAAAATCCCCCATAATAAAGTTGATTTGGTTAAGAGAAAGAAATGATATCGTTAATTGAAATTTTCATGGGTCCAAGAGACCCCAAAGGGGTCACACGCACCCAGTGTGACTCACCAAATTAAAAAAATTTTTTTTTGTTCGATTTTAAGAGCCTATTCGATCGGAAATTTTCCGTAGATAACGAAAATGATAATTATTCGAGGCGAAATCCAAGAATTCGCATCGAACAAGCCAAAAAACTGATTTTTGGATCTTTACATACGTATTTGAGCGATTAGAAATGATTGTAAAATCAATTGTAACATTTTTTAATAACAAATAACTTATTGGAGTGATATTTTATTAAAGTTATCATTTGTTTTTCATTTGATTCCAGATGGGGAAAGGTCCGGATTGGGAGCAGCAGAGGGAGAAGGAAGAAAAGCTCGTGGCCGATATAATCGATAGAGTGAAGAAAGAGTGCGAGGCCCAGGGAGAGACGGTGACCAGAAGAGGATACTCGAGGCGGTCGACGGTGATGAACAGCTAATAAGGCTCAGAGGAAGACCGGCTAGATTTTAAATAGATTTCAATCAAAATGGGATAGGGTGCCAAGCAGTTATCTTATCTTGAAAAGCCGTGCGAATCGCGGAGGCTGGGAGCGGCTTAAAATTCAGTTGAGAAAGGTGCTCGAAGCCGGAGAGAAGAATAAGGTGCTCGGTGAAAACGCCGTTGAACACAAAACGAGTTCTGGTATAAAGTTCCAAATAGAGATTAGATATCTTTTAAACTTGGCTTGCCGATCCTTTTTGGCGCAAACGTCGAGTTCGGAGCCGAGGAGGCCGTCCGCGATCAAGATGAGATTATAAATCGGCTCGTGGACGAGCATTCCTGAGAATCCGGGCCGGGGAAACGAGAGGAAAGTCTGTAAATACGTATGAGAGAAGAATGAACTCGGCTCGGATTTGTGGAAAAGGAACAAATGAAGAAAAAACAAAAAACAAACCCGTCGATGAACGACGCAGAGTTGTACCAAGTTTTTAATCTTTTTCGTTCTTTTTCTTAGGATAGGAATTATTTCCTTATCCGGTGCCAAATGTACACTGTCCTCTCGATTTTGATCCATAGAACCTTTATCGAATGGAAGCGAAGCGAGGAGAGAAAGGGATAAGCATGTTCGCTTAAAATCGATGAGAATGGTCGTTTGCTCAAGTCCGCGACTGATTGCGTTCATTTTATTATCGTGTAAGATAAATATTTTTTTGGATCCTCGTGAAAATGAAGCGCGATCGAGACTCGCGAACGAACATATATGCCAACGCGCCTGCGCCAGTTTTTTTGTCACAGACTCGGTGCAGGTACCTTTTACCTTACGATTCGGATCGATAGAGTGACACCGTGATTCGTGTGTCGTTAGACGAAATATTAGATAGAACGGGTAGCTAGCGATTACGAGAAGCGCGATTATCAGTCGATTTCATCAGAGAGCGCTCCTCCGATCTTTAACAATCTGTCCATTTTTTCCTTTTTCGAATATTTCGAAAGTATTTTATTCCGCGCAGCCTGACGGTGGAAACTCGCGCGATATTCTTTAGAGACTATAAGCACAGGTAAGAAGGAGAAGCAGAGATTTAAAAAAAAAAAGAGAGTTAATCACGTTACGTTATATATTTCGGGACGTCAATGTGCAACGTCGCAACTTACATTAGTTTGTAGTCGAGATCTTTGCTCATCGTGTGCCCTCTCGATCGTTCATCCGACGACACGACGAAGGCAATCTTTGAAACTTTGAATAAAAATACGAGTAAGCGCAACGAGCCAAACATTCCAGCTCCGCCAGGTTTTTACGAAATATTTACTTTTTCTCACGCATTTATTCGTTACGTTCTTCCTCATATGTTCGGCGATAAAGCTGTATGTCTGAATTCCGAAATGTGCTCAAAAAGAATATTCCGTGTGGTACATCAAGAAAATAATTAGAAAAGCAAAAAGCAAATATTCGTACCGAACCCTGACGGATTCTTCCAATTTTTCGTGATATATATAAACTTATTATTATCTTTATTTTTAACCTTGAAACGTGTACGAGTAGTTCGGACTCTGATAAGTGAGAATGGCTGGCTCGGAAGTGTGAACTTGATGATAAACTTCTTCCGTACGAATCTTTACGTGTACTACAATTGAATCTATAATCGTGAATGAAGGAACCGTAAAGGCTGACCTATTTATTCTTCGAACGCGATACGGTTCGAAAACGATAGTACATATTCCGGAGATATATATATATATACACATATGATATATTATATATAAATATAAAATGATTTATTTGTTTACAATAACGAGTCGGATATTCGCGTGTCCCGAGAGGCAGAGTCGATTGAGACTCGGAGTAAGATACATCAACTATATAATTATAAAAATTGTACAGCAAGGGAGGAGAGTGCAAATTATATTTGAAAGTGAGATAAAGAGCCTATCGGGCTGTTGAAAAAAAAAACAAACAAAAAAATGATGAGAAGTGAGAAGAAGAAAGAAATAAGTACCTACTGCAAGCAAAAAACGTCCAAACTGGTCGTGAGAGGACTTTGTGCGCTCCAGCGAACGTGACGTCTGATACGAAGTAACGAAATCGAAAAGTATTGTGCATTATATATGACAGAACATCAAATAAAATCAAAATTAAATGATCGATTGATTTTTTTTTTCAAAGCGATTATTTTATTCCTGAATATATTCCTAAATACTGTGTCGGCAAAAGTTTGACGATGAATGGAACAAGGGTTCGGTGGATGTGAAACGCGTAGTTCCGTGAATCGCCGTCGAGTCGCGATGAGGACGCTGAGAGCGGGGGATGCTCGTGAGAATCGCGAGCCTCGTCTGGACGTTTCGCGCAGTTCGTGTTCTGTTTACAGTGTGTCCCAGGCGTTCCGAGGTTTTCTTCGCGTCCATCAAAATCGTCCATCATCGCTCATTCATTCATTTACAATACACTTTGTCTCCCCTCCCGAGAGACTGTCGGTCGAGCGAATATAGTAAACGATCGTGGGTAGCGGAGAAAATGGGTCGTAATGTGGCAAACTGTTGACAAACCGCGGTCGTGAGGGTATCCATAAATTTTTGCCGTGGATTTCCATTCAAATCGCGTTACTGTCGGAGGCGAGTCGGAAGGATGTCGGGCTCGGCGAGTGTCGGGAAAACGCTCGCGATTTTTTGCTGCCTGTGGGCAACCGCTGGAACGACTGGCTTCGATGTGCAAGACGAATTCGAGCATCACGGAAAGTGCGAGCCGATCACGATAAGTCTTTGCTTAAATTTGCCGTACAACCAGACGATGATGCCGAACCTGCTGAAGCATCAGAAGCAGGACGACGCCGGACAGGACGTTCATCAGTACGCGCCCCTCGTAAAAGTCCAATGCAGCCCGGATCTCCGATTTTTTCTCTGTCTCATGTACGCCCCGGTCTGCACGATCCTGGACAAGCCGTTGCCACCTTGCCGTTCCATCTGCGAGAGAGCTCGCGCTGGCTGCGAGGGAATCATGCGAACATTCAGCTTTCTTTGGCCTCCTAGTCTGGATTGCTCAAAACTTCCTGAATTTGGAGATCCCGACGTTCTCTGCGTCGGGACCAACGAGACAACACCCTCGCATTCGAGCACAACTGTCAAACCCACAGAAAAATCCCTCGTCGACTTTCAAACTCACTGGTATTCCGGCGCTCGCAATATTGGTTTTGTTTGTCCGGTACAATTCGGGGTGCCCAAAGAGCACGAATATTCTTTAAAAGTTGGAGGCAAAGTGGTCCCTGACTGTGGTGCACCCTGCGACGGCATGTTTTTTAGCGAACGTGAGAGAGAATTTTCAAGAGTTTGGGTCGGAACGTGGGCAGCTCTCTGTGCAGCTTCTTGCTTCTTCACATTTCTCACTTTCTTGATTGACACTGACAGATTCAGGTGAGCAATTTTCCATCCAACCTCATCAAAAGTCATGGAATTTTGTATAACACAAAATGTAAAATAATTTCCAGGTATCCGGAGCGCCCCATTATATTTTTGTCCGTTTGTTACCTGATGGTAGCTCTGGTTTACGTCGTTGGATGGGCAGCGAAAAATAACATAGCATGCAGAGAGCCATTTCCTCATCCGCCCAATGTCCAAGTGCAGATGGTTTCCACCATAACTCAGGGCACCAAACACGAATGGTGCACGCTGCTCTTCATGGTTCTCTATTTCTTTGGCATGGCTTCGAGCATCTGGTGGGTTATTCTAACCCTGACGTGGTTCTTGGCTGCCGGACTAAAGTGGGGACACGAAGCCATAGAAGCAAATTCTCAGTATTTTCATCTTGCTGCCTGGGCAGCTCCAGCAATAAAGACTGTAACTATTTTGGCCATGGGAAAAGTGGAAGGTTCGCAAAATTTCGCATCTTTTTCTCCAAATCTGTGGAAAAAACAAAAACAATACTGATCGAAACGATTGTTCCCAGGTGACGTGCTTTCCGGCGTTTGCTACGTCGGTCTGTGGAACGTGGAGGCGCTTCGCGGCTTCGTATTGGCTCCTCTGTGCGTCTATCTCGTCCTGGGAACGGCGTTCCTCCTAGCCGGCTTTGTATCGCTGTTCCGTATTCGGACGGTGATGAAGCACGACGGGACGAAAACGGACAAGCTCGAGAAGCTCATGATAAGAATCGGAATATTTTCCGTACTCTACACAGTTCCGGCTCTAATCGTAATCGCCTGCCTGTTCTACGAGCAGGCTTACTTCGACAGTTGGATGTTGACCTGGAACATGGACTTGTGCACCAGAAGAATTCCCCAGTTGCTCTACTCGATTCCCTGTCCCATCGGGGAAAGTACGCGCGATATCGGTCATCGTCCGGAATTCGAGGTATTCATGATAAAATATCTGATGGCTATGATTGTCGGTATTACGAGTAGTTTCTGGGTATGGTCGAGCAAGACTCTGACGAGTTGGCGACAATTTTTCAATCACATACGAGGACGACGCACCGAGGCGTATGTGTAGACTCGACTAACTTTTAAATTGTCATTTTGTGCTCTCTGATAATCGGGTACTCGAATTTAACGGACGACAGAACAATACGAGGACGATATCCGTTCGATTCCATGCAATTGGAGACACGAGAAAGGTTTCGACGAGTAGAGATTTATAGTACGCTGTGATCGTATCAAAAAAAAATATTCGATATATTTTGGACTCGAGGGACAAAAAAAACTGAAAAATTTATAGTGAATCGCTCGTAGTATCGTCTTTAATGTCGTGCCAATTTATTTGCAACAATTATACATTCTAGCGTTAATTATTATTATTATTATTATTCCGGTTAAATGGACTGTAATGAAATTGAAGGAAAGCGCTCATTCCAATCCGTGGAAGAATAATGACTGTGACGTGCTTACCGGACGCGTTTATTTTTTAATGTAGAGTCTATTGGTATGACAAACGATATAATTATATTTTATACAATTGTACGAAATTGTAACACTCAAAATACGGATAGTTAAACGTATTCAGAGTTTACGGAGATTAAATAGTGGCAAGGAGGAGAGAATTGTAACGTCCCACGGAAATCGTTCCTCAAAACTTGTTATTGCGTTTCATATTTTGTATTTGTTCTTCTTTTAAAATCATTCAATGCTCACATATGATGAATGAATATTGACGCGAGAAATGGAAGACGTTAAAAAAAATTGACGACGGACCAGACATCCGGAATACGCAGGATCATCCTATGACAAACGAACAAAGCAATTAACTTGAAATACTCAAACATGAGACTTAGAGAGGCAAGTCAATAACTATTAATTATATAAAAATTTGACACGTTTTTACATGATTTCTTTTTTATTCTTAAAATTTTTATCCGTATCAAAAAGAATCTGCGACGAGCCGATACCTGAACGAGGTACGCTCTACTAGCAAATAATTCTTAGAATTGACTAACCGTGTGCTACTATTAGTTAAATAACGGTGTATATAAATGCAATTTTTTATTTTGCTATGTATTATAATATATTTTTAAATACTCGTGTAAATATTGGCGCATCGTGACAAGCTAACTCGTAATTTCTTGTACGTATCTTGTGCACATTGAGAGAGAAGGGAGACATGGAAAAATCGATACACTGCCAGGAAAAGGGTAAAAACGATCCGCGGAATGTAAATCGAGACTCGTGAACTTGCAAAGGCAAATGACTCATTGTCGGTGGATCGTATTTTGCTCACTTTTATACGCATCACGTAAAAAAATTTATTGAGGATTAGCTACGAAAATTTCGTCCATTGGAAACTATCGAGCTTTTGTGTATGATGTAAGAAATGGAAAAGAATATAATAATTCGGCGCGCTTGATTCTACAGATGAAATTAGTGTGTTTCAAATTAATCGGCGTTTACGACTCGGCATGACAAAAAAAATTGTGAAAAAATGTGTTTACGTACACAATTTCGTACGTAGTCATACGTAACAATGTGTAAAACTAACGTAAGTCTTGTATTATTCTTTATATAATAAAACAATGATGTATTCACTTCGAACGTGAATGTGACTAAGAAGCTCAGTGAAAATGCACGATTAATCCAGTAAGATATTCTTCTGTCTTAACCCTTTTTATTTCTTCCTGAATGTACAAAATTGTTGTTGTTGTTTTTTTTTAAACAAATATGAATATTCTACGAATGTATCAAATCTGTCGATTCTTCAGCAAACCGACTTTTCGGAGATATTTAACGACGAACGGTATCGAAGCTAGCGTTATTGATATTCGGACAGGTGCGAAGACCTTGTGAACGGCGTAAGCTACGGCGAATGTTGAGGAGCCGGCCACGATATTTTGAAAGCTCTCGCTTTTTTCTGAACTGATCATACTCACGTAGTAAGTAAAATCTATTCCCCTGAAACAAAAACAAAAATAGCATTTTGCGATTGTTCGAAGATAATGCGAATAATACTGGTACGAAGCAAAATTAGGCGCGTGATTTAAAAAACGATGTCCACCAGAATAAAATTGGAGAAGGACGAACCTAGAGACTGCGAAATAAAAAGCACCAAGCGATATCAACGATATGCCAACATGAAAGATGATAACTACGCTCCCATAAAGCTTGACTGCATTTTTCAATTTCTCCGTTTTGGTGAGCACGACCGGACTTGCGGTCACGGTCTCGTTCTCGCTCGAGTCTTTCATCGCCGATTTACTGTCCGTCGAGTAACAGACACGATTCTCGTGCACAGGCGTTAGTCTCGTGAGAGCGATGTTGTTAGATAGGAAACCTGGACCACAGAAAAACAGAGTTCCTAGACTAGAAATGAGAAAGAAGAAAGAATGACTCGTAAATGACCAACGAAGCAAGATGCTTGTGAGTAATTTGATACAAAAAGTGTTTTTTTAAAGCTAGTTCTATCGAAACACTATTCCTTTTTTCAGGATTTCGTTGAAAATTTGCACACATTTTTTTATTATAAATTTTGTATAATATATGAGAACGCGTGTTTAAATACTGCAATTTTTATGAGTTGAAAATCTACAACACGGTAGAAAGAAAAAGTAAGAAAAATCTTTTGGAATCGACTGTTTAGCGATAGAACTACCTTGAAGCAATTTCTGTGGCATTAAAATGACAAAAGTTTATTTTTCAGAAGACTAACCATGGAAATATCGTTTTTTGAGGAACTCTCGGGCCTTGAAGTTGGTGTAGTGCGATTTTTGCATGTCCTCGGCGATGTATTTGCTGTCTTTGGCCCACTGGCCGCCGGGCATGTTGAAATGGGAAGCCTTCCCGTTCGAGCAATAAGGCAAAGGGACATTGCTCTGCATCGAGCTGTTCAAACTTACGGCGCCGAAGCAATCGTAAGAGTCGACGTGAACGTCGCCGCAGGAAGCTCGAACCGCTCCCCAGCTCGAGTTCGCGTCGAAGCTCCTCTTTGCCTGAAAATCGCGATTCACGGTGGAATATATAAAAATTGGCACGGCAATGTCGCGAGCTCGCTCCGGAGTGAAACGTCCGGTCTCGTTGCCGAGTATTTCGGAAACGTTGCTCGGCAGCGGCAATTTCGGCGCTTCGGGATAACGACGCACACCCGATACGTGCAGACGCGCCTTTCCCGTTCCTTTCAACGTCTTCTCGTAATCCGATCTCCAAATGTCACTAAAGTACAACGGTCTTCCATTTATTCCTGGAACAAAAAAAATTCTCTCGCTATTTTGAGATGTATTTTTTAAATTATTTCTCATCTTCAATCATCATTCGTTCAAGGAGGTACTTGGGCTTTAGTACTTTATATATCTTCTTGAAAAACCATGCAAACGTTCTTCACCATTGCAATAAAATGCTGGAAAAATTAGAGATTATTTCACCATTTAGTCATCGAGATATTCAATGTTAAAAATAGCAACTTTAACGTAAGCTCTTACGGCAAGTTCCGAAAAATGGTGTTTGTCAATATTTAATATCTAGATTTTGACACGGTGAAACTTCTTCAAATTTTGCACACTCTTGCGTACGATGCTAAGGAACATTTGTGCAAATTTTGAAGAAATTATCTTTAAAATCGTTAAACGCAAGAACCATCCTTAATTCATTTCGTAGGTTTCGATTTAATTTCTTTGTCTCGCGTCAGTGGGACCACGAAACGTTACGAAAGTCACGAACGACGCACTTTCCAAAACACACAGTCTTCCGCTAAAGTAAACACGAAAATCGTACCTGTGTTGAAACGAGCGAAAACGGACGGAATGTCCTTTCCGCACCAAATACGTGACACCGCCATGATCCGCGGATTTTTGACGTGATAACGTGATTTCGCTCTCTTCTTCACGTTCTGCACTCAATTCTCAAGAGTCTCAGCTCGACTGGACAAAAGCGCGTACATACGTGCGATTTTCACGGGGTCAAGGTGTCTGAAAAGCGGGGAGAACGAGCGTCTTGATTGGAGTAAAGTTTCGTGATGTTGTTGTCGGGGCACACGTATGTTTATGTATTCGGCCTCGAAAATCCCATAAAGCCACGCGGGGCAATGAAACCAGATATATAACTATACAACTGCTTTCGAGAAAAATCTTCAGATCTCTGCCGATCTGCAAGTCAAATTTTCTATCGATTGGAAAAAATAACTTGACGTTGTTGCACAATGTGTGTTTACTAGTCAAATCCCCACATACGTGTCGTACATAACTCCGCCTTTTTCTCCTTTCCTTTTCATTCTGTATCTACTAGAATCATATGCTACGGCGCCATGTTTCGATATACCAACACGCTTGCGCCGTAGACACTTTCAATTTTCATTCTACCGCGATAATGAATCAGTTTCAAGGGCAATCGAGTAACATCGCTCATTATTCTAATTATACAGCGCAAAATTGTGACTATATTTACGCTCCTTGACATAGGAACTTCGAGGTGTCTGCAAATATTGCATAACAACCTTCCGTTCAACAATAACTCGAGATGGATGCACCGTGATTCCACGCGATAAAGAACGTCTGATAAGATTTCGCGAGAGACGCGGCCTCGATAGAGCGCGAGAAAAAATGGGAATAATGTTTTTTTTTTTCACCCGACGTTATGTTTGTCGCGATGTTTGAGAATGAAATATCGCGATAACCTCTGCGTTGATATGGGCGAGCCGGCAGCGAAGCTGTGTGGAGCACGCATGTGCACGACTTCGCTGCCGCATTGGAACGGGCCGCACTCGTCGCCAGTGTTCAGTAACTACTGCATCGTGGCGGAGGAATTTTCTCCGTACGCACGAGCGTCGTGTTCCCCAGCGAGTTTTCGTCTCGTTCCATTGCACTTCAATTAAACGTTTATTGAAACAAATTGGGCGTGGTATATTTAACATTAAAATGGCTCAAAGCACGAGGCTCGTCGCTCTGACAAACGGATTGTTGAAAAGCCGGGCAAATGGAACGAGCTCGTTTTCCACGAGGCTTGCCAGGTTTGATTTTTTTTCCGTTTGCTGTATACATGCGTATATAGGCTGCATGGAACACGTCCTCAAATGACCTCTTTCACCTCTGTTTCCTCTTACAATAACATCCATTGAGGTCCAGCGCTGACTTTTCCCACATCGTTTTCAATGATGATTTATTCAATCTTATTGATCTAAATAGTAATTCGTTACTGTTTTAGTCAAGAAATTGAAAATAATATTTGAATTTATATATTTAGATAATATACTAAATTTAAAAAAAAATAGTGATGTTTATATTTAACAATTCTCAAATACATAAAAATATTTACATAATTGTATTTTAATAATACCTTATGACAGCTCTTGGTGGTCCCATGTGGAAATGGGACCTCCGGACGCAATCCTTGGTGTGACAGAAGCTTTCAAGAGAGATCAGAATCCAAAGAAAATCAATCTTGGTGTCGGAGCGTACAGAGATGACAATGGAAAGCCATTTGTTCTTCTAAGTGTTCTCAAGGTATCAAATTTGCTCCACTATTGATCAAATGTATTTAATTCAGTTTTTGACAAATTGATTTTATGTTGTACATTTTAGGCTGAAGCAAAAATCAAGGCTAAATCCCTGGATAAGGAATACTCACCGATATCTGGCAATCCTGAATTTTGTCAACACAGCATTAATTTGGCACTCGGCGATGGAAATGAGATTGTCGCTAACAAATTCGTAAGCAATTATTCATTTGTTAATTATCAATGAGTGACATGCATCTTTAATCGATTAATTTATTTTTCAGAATGCTACAGTACAGGGAATCTCGGGAACAGGTTCCCTCTGTATAGGAGCATTTTTCTTGTCCCGATTTTTCCCTGGAGCAAAAGATATCTACTTGCCCACGCCGTCCTGGGGAAATCATACCCCTCTGTTCAAATTAGCAGGTCTCAATGTAAAATCTTATCGTTATTACGATCCTAAGACCTGTGGTTTGGATTTCCAAGGGGTCCTGGAGGACATTTCGGTAAATGTTGAATTTTTTGTTAACTGTCAATGTCCCAAGACGATTTTATTAATAAACATTATATTTTCAGAAAATGCCGGAAAAATCGATCATTCTGTTGCACGCTTGCGCTCACAATCCTACAGGTGTGGATCCAAAACCGGAGCAGTGGGCTGAATTATCATTCCTCATAAAAAATAAAAAACTCTTCCCGTTCTTTGACATGGCGTACCAAGGTTTTGCTTCAGGTGAAACTCTCTATCTTTGATTCTTCTACCTTTTTTCATCTGAAATGTAGCTAAAAATTGTGCTTATCTCTTCAGGCGACGTTACCAGGGATGCGTTGGCCGTGAGATTATTCGTAAAAGATGGTCATGAAATCGCCTTGGCGCAATCATACGCGAAAAATATGGGTCTTTACGGTAGGAAAAAATATCGATCGTAAATCGAACGATTCTAGAATTGTGGAGCCAAACTTATATTTAATCGATTTGTGTCTGTATTGTCGCAGGTGAACGTGTTGGAGCATTTTCGCTTGTGACGAATAGTTCCGAGGACGCCGCACGTTCTCTCTCACAAATAAAAATTCTAATCCGACCTATGTACTCGAATCCACCGATTTCCGGTGCTCGCATAGTGAGCGAAATTCTTGGCGATCCTCAGCTGAAAAAGGAATGGCTCGGAGACGTTAAAGGTATGGCAGATCGAATAATCTCCGTTCGCACGAAGCTTCGTGATCACCTGAAGAAGAACGGTAGCTCGCGCGACTGGAGTCACATCACCGACCAAATAGGAATGTTCTGTTTCACAGGACTGAAAGCCCCCGAGGTAATATATTAACAGAGAAAAAGATTTTTACTTAAAAAAAAAGATCAATTATCGAAGAACGTGTTACAATTTTAGGTAGAAAAATTGACCTCCAACTTCAGCATTTATTTAACGAAAGACGGTAGAATATCGATGGCTGGCGTTACATCAAAGAACGTCGAGTACCTCGCTCACGGTATTCACGAAGTTACCAAATAATTCGATAAAATCCGGCAATAATGTTGAGAACAATCAGGACCGATGACCGGAGGAATCATGGCACAATGATTAAACAATAATTCTATACAACCACGTAAGAAGAACCGTTCTTGGCAAAGTGCATTTCTGATAGGATATACGTTATTTTTCTAAACGCGCTGCTGGCAGTGCGAGCGGAGTCATTCCCGTATCGGGGATCCAACACGGGATCGAGATATACAAAAAAGCGAGATATTCAAATACTTGGCCACATTTTATAGAGAATCATTGTCCGTTTTACAATAATCCGCAGAAGTGGACGTTCATACTTGTTCTTCGTTATGATGAATATATACACAATTATTTCAATTTATCCAGTATACACATTTTACGAGATTATGAACATTTATACCTCTTTTCAAGTTTCAACGAATGTTCGATTAATAAAATAGAATACAGTTATATTCTTGTCAATTATATGTTTTTTTATTTTGTACAAATTAGTACAAAATGGAAGTGTCTTAATTATATATTTTTAAAGATATTACACATTTGAAAAAATGTTTTAACATACTTGCTTTTATGATGTTTTTTTTTTGTCGAAGAGTGTTAATGGAAATATTCAATTATTTTCTTGTGATTCTTGTTCGTTGTGTTATATTCGATGAAAATATAATAATGTCCCATGCAATCATTATTGTTAAAATACAAATTTTGATTAGCTCGTTTGCAATAATTTGCCTGGCAACTGAGCTTAAAATTTTCAAGCTTTATTTGCTATATCACAAATAATACCCTCTCAAAATTTTATCTACATCTCCCTTTTTTTAATTAATTGATGACCTTAAGGCGTATCTATGAATCAGGCGTGATCTTCATTCGCTCAAGGCGAATTTGCAACGTGTGCAATAAGCATCGAATGAGGGTCATATACGCCAGATGACGCGAACTGCTCTTTCTCGATTTAAATTTTGACAGGGAACACTGGCATTTCTACAATTTTTCCAAATTTATAAAAATAAAATATACATTTTTCATCCATACGTGGATAAAATATCAAGTTTTATGATCATAAAATTTTGTAATTTTCCAAAAAAATAGAAACATTTTTCTACGTCGACTACGCGCGTCAAATGTGACACGTGCGCAATTTAAAAAATATTATCATTCTGACAAGAATATCGAAAAATTAGGAAAGATTGATTGACAAAATGGATGAAAGTGTAGAGAAAATGTTAGCAAAAGTGAAATAATAGAGTGTAGAAGCTTTGTACGTCGTAGATTGGGGATTCTTAGAATTCCAGGGAGAGTTTGGAAAATCAATAAATTGGATGCATATACGACTCGCTTCCGAGGTCAGACTCGTGGTCCTCCCGCGTAAAAGAGGAGTATTCGTACGCGCGACGCGGCTGTTAAACGAAACAGAGAAGGAAAAGCGAGAGAGGGCGAGTGTAACTTGAGCGATATGGATTTTATCTCGGGGGTGTAGAAGACGTCCGAAAAGTGGGTCAGAACGGCAGTGCGCACGCTTCGATTATCGATTGAAGCTACACGGTTACGTACCCGTAGTTGTGCTCCGTTGGTGCCGTTGCAGGCGCGAATCTTGCCGTTGGATCTCATTTTTCTGCAACGCCGGGCGAAGCTCATCGTCAGCGAGTAAAAACTCGAGCGAATTCTATTTTCCGCCTCATTTGCCCCTATTTTCTTTCGTACTTCACTTAGCATATTGAAAAATCGAAATAATAACGGTTAAATGAGATTGGAGAGATGCTCGAACGGAAGATGGACCGAAACGAAAATTCGTTTCGTACCGCGTGAGCGCGCGCACGTCGACGAGAGCGCGCATGCGCGTCCGTTCGCGAAAGCGGCCATTTTGGTATAGCGACGGAAAAAAAATATCAGTATATCGGTGAATACAGAATACATACATAGAGAAGAACGGGGAGGATTCGCGCTGGCGTATATCGCGAAAAGTGTGCTGTGGCCCGCTTGAGGTAGCCCTACCGTTGGCAGGAGGTGGTGGCAGTTCGGAGTTGCCCACGGGACGCAACGGTCGCGTAGAATTCCGATAGGGAAGAGGTTCGAAGACGACGACGAAAACCTGCTACCGTGCGTATCTCGTTCGCGGCTCCAAGTGTGCACGAGATCGAGGAGGAAGCACACGCGTTTCTCCCCGCTCGCGATAAGTGCGTGAACAAAAATGGCAGGGAACACGGGAATGGAGCAGTTGATCCCGATCGTTAACAAACTCCAGGATGCGTTCACGCAGCTCGGGGTCGCCATGCAGCTCGATCTCCCGCAGATCGCTGTCGTCGGCGGACAGAGTGCGGGAAAGAGCTCCGTCCTCGAGAATTTCGTTGGCAAGTGAGTACCGAAAAAAAAGGACCGTGCCATTATTTCCACGCGACTTTCCTCCCCTCTTACCAAACATGCCCACTTTACAGGAATCCCATCTCGTCCACTTTTATTCACAACAAATACCTTTGTATTCGCAAATCAAAAAAAAATTATAATTCACCTTTACGGGGATGAGTTGATATTAGCGACCGATTGGAATCTCGTTTACAAACGACCATCCCGAGATCGTAACAAATGAAATCCTTTTTTTTTCACGAATCCTTTCAAACTGTGCATCTTTTTACGAGTGTGCACGCTCTTTTCTCTCCCTCTTTTTACGAGCGCACACTCTTTTCTTCGCAGCTCGAAACGAGCGTTGCGACGTTACGATTATTGCTCTGAAAAAGCAAACCTGTCGCGGGAAAAACGTAAACTCATCGCGTATTTTTCACCAAAATCCACGTTCCCTCCCGTGCTTGCGAGAGTATGAAAAAAAATTCGAGCAACGCACGACCGCCATCGATCCGGACATGCTTCACGTTCGAACATCGCCAAAACGTCGTTACGGAATTAAGTCCAAGGCGTGGCGACGTCCACGAATTTCCGTAGCCCCGTATCCTAGTTTTTCATTTTTCGTTCATCGAGTTCCGTTACTCGCGATGTAACCGAATAACGATTGAACACGCTCGTCCTCCCCGCTACTTCGTCAGATCGATATCATCGATTTGACAGTCCCTCACCACTACACACGCCACGAAAATAAATGCCTTCCCGAGTACTTTTTTTTTTTGCCTCGTCCAACTCTCGATCTTCCCTCTCATCGATACATCTACTATTTTTACACCGTTTCATTCATAAATACTTTTTTTTTCTCTACCTTTTGTTATTTCTCGTCAATCGGAGCTGCTTTTTCTTTCAGGGGAGAGCATGACGCTCACGCATTTGCATTAATAGCAAAATAAAAAAAAAAGTATCAGTGACGTCACGAGCTGTCAAACGTAACTTGATATTTGGACGTTCCGCATTGACGACGATCTCTTTGTGTTTTCAAGTGTTTCCATTTTTTTTTCCATTCCCCGCGTTGCTCGTGCGTTTCTGTCAATTTGACGTTTCGCGGGAATTCGCCGCGAAATTATTCGTAATTGGGTCATTACTCTCGGGCACTGTACACGACGATATTTTATTAATACGAATTTGTATTTGGCTCGTCCCAACAATTTCTACTACCAGAATATTCCTGTTTTCTTCAAAAATCTGTAAAAACGTTTTATCGAGATTCTATGACAGTTAATAAATATAAATAATAAATTTTCATGATATTTCATTAAGGAGAATTTTACAAAATTTATATTTATATTTATTTATATATTATATTTATAAAAGTCAAGAGTTGAAAGTTACGTTTTCTAAAAATCTCATTGTGAAGATTTCAAAACAGAACAATCTGAAAAATGAGGAATAGAAGAGAAACTGTGAATGTAGAAATTGCAAGTATAAATTCAAGTGCACATTATTTTATTTTCGACGTGCAATCTGTAAGGTTCTTGATGAAATATGTACTATAAATGACTTGTATCGTACAACTACATACCCGAGACAACCAATAACATCATTGGTATCTGTTTGTACTAAGAATATGCATTGTTATGACATCACTGACTCTTTTTTTTGCAAATTTGTTCATCATCGTGAACAGTGGTCTGCAGCAATGAAAATTCAATGACGATTTGTATGATTTAATGCGATAAAATCGAATTTTATCAATCTAAGGTACAGAAAATTGATCCTGTGCCCAAAAGTAACATGAGATACATACATATATAATATACATTATTTTCAGATTCAGTCTCGTGAAACAAAGCAATCAGCTGTTAAATGAGACACTCGACCCTATCTAGAGATTAGATTACCCGAAAAAATATTGTTGATAATAAAATCTCGTGAATTTCTTTGTAAAATTTTTCTGTTTCCTGCAGTATTTAACTTTCGTTGAAAAAGAGAAATTTTTTTTTTCGTAGCAAAAAGATTCAAATCATATATTTTTTCAGTGATCATAAATCAATATAGTTTGTCGATAAATATTTGTTTTTTTAAAAATGGAATTATGCATATCGTTCTTCGTTCTTCTTACAGGGATTTTCTGCCACGAGGTTCAGGGATCGTGACGAGAAGACCGCTGATTTTACAGCTAATCAACAGCGTCACCGGTGAGTCACGGAAGAAAAAAAAATTGAAAATAGATTCAGACAACTATTATCGAGAAGTTTGATCAGTCCATCAGCTTATCGTGAACGAAGGCGAGAAGGAAAATTGAGAAGAATTTTCGATCAATCAGTGATCAATAGTCAACTCTCACCGACATTCTTGACACGTGTATTATTGCTGTAAAGAAACACGATCCCAAGTGTACCCTACGCGTTCTCCGCATTAAACGTCCTTCACTCCCAATTTGTATTAATTTACCTTTTTAATCTCAGTGATATACCTCATTTGAAACGAATTAACGACGAGTTTTATGAATTAAAAGAAAAAAAGTGAGAGACCAGCACAGTTTTCGCACATTTTTCATTTTTCATTGAATTTTTTTCAACTCCCTCGAGAGTTTTCTCTACGCTTTTGAATATTTATCTCACATCCTGTATCCTCTTGTTCCGCCGATAAGACTCAATTACGGCTTCGAGTCTTTGAACCCAAACTAATCAAATGAAAATTTAAGAAACTGTTTTAATAATGAGCCTGTTTCTTTTCTCGTTGTTTCAGAATCCGCAGAGTTTTTGCACTGCAAGGGAAAGAAGTTTGTCGACTTCGACGAAGTCAGAAAGGAAATTGAGGCCGAGACAGATCGAGTCACCGGAAGTAATAAAGGAATATCAAATATACCCATTAATTTGAGGGTATATTCACCCAATGGTCAGTTATCGAAAATTTTGCCAATATAAATAATTTACTTTTAAAAATTTTGAAATTGTGTGTAACCTTAATGGTAAAACTAAGAGCAAAATTGTTTTAAATTGTAGTCCTGAATCTGACATTGATCGACTTGCCCGGCTTGACAAAAGTGCCGATTGGTGATCAGCCAGTCGACATCGAGGCTCAGATCAAAGGAATGATATTCCAATTTATAAAGAAAGAGAATTGCCTCATATTGGCTGTGACTCCGGCCAATACTGATCTCGCGAACAGCGATGCACTCAAGCTTGCCAAGGAAGTTGATCCCCAGGGTACGTGGTGTAACGAAGCTCGTTACAAAAAAAAAACGTCGATATTAAACAATTATCTGACACATCGATTTCGGATTTTTATCGTCAAAATAGTTTTTACTTGCAAACATTTCTCTCGAATTTTTTTCTCTCGCGAAGACAAAGACTATGATTGTTCTTTTTTTCATGCAGGGGTTCGTACCATTGGTGTCATCACTAAACTGGATCTTATGGACGATGGCACCGATGCGAGGGACATCCTAGAAAATAAGTTGCTTCCTCTCCGTAGAGGTTACATAGGAGTAGTAAACAGAAGTCAGAGAGACATCGAAGGCAGGAAGGACATCAAAGCCGCTCTCGCGGCTGAACGAAAATTTTTTCTCAGGTGAATATTTTTTCATTCAATATTTTGTATAAAATGTTAGTTCCTGATGTTTTTTCACACGATAAAATATCGTTGATTGATCTATCATCTTAACGAAATATCGAATAATCTTTCTTTTCTTTAGTTCATTATTAGAAAAATCTTTTTTTAATTTTGCAGTCACCCATCGTATCGGCACATAGCGGACAGACTTGGAACACCGTATTTACAACGTGTACTCAATCAGCAACTAACCAATCATATAAGAGACACACTGCCGGCTCTTCGGGACAGATTACAAAAGCAATTGTTGACCCTCGAGAAAGATGTCGAACAGTACAAACATTTTAGGCCGGACGACCCAGCAATCAAGACTAAAGCGATGTTACAGTAAGTTATCTCTTTAGGCGAAGACAATTATTTTTATTTTTATCTTTGAATAAAATTTGTTTCATTCTCGTATAAAAAATTAATTTCTTTTTTCTTTTACTTCAACGATTACTTCCAAGATTATCTTGCGAATTTCTATTTCGCGAGTCATCCACTCGCACAATTACACACGTCTAACATTAATTTCTCGAGGTTTTGTGCGACAATCGCAATTTTCTCGCGGCTCTCGTCATTCTTTCTGAGAAAATTCAGCTTGGGTAGAGAGACCGGAATTTTCGAACCATGTCATTTTGTTTTTATTTTTTTTTCAGGTCAATACAATTGTATATGTAGGTAACACGTTTTCCACTTTTTTTGCATCCCTCGTAACAGATTTTTCGTGTGTGACGCTTTTTCCGAGTCGCTTTTTTCTGAAGTGAGAACTAATTTGTCTTTCTCCATATCCAATTCGGAGTGATATAAAATAATATTTAATAATTTATTTTCTTTTATTACAATTGCGTTAAAAATTTGTACAAATCTTTTTATAATATTTACATTAGACAAGTATACTATGGTGAAGCTTCTTTAAATTTTTCATAGCTCGTTATATTACATCAAACAAGTTTCCTTACATGTAGCAAATTTTCATACAATGTAGCAAATAACTTTGGATTGCCTTGTCAGTTTGTAGCAATTTTTCTTAATAAACTTGAGCTCAAGAACCACGTGATACAAAAAAATGGCAAAAATGTTTGATTTCGACTTTAGAACTACTTTGAAGATTGGATTTTTTCGAGATTAATTTGTGGTATTTATTTTTTGTCACTCAAAGTACAAGGCTCTCTACCCAACTAACAGTATCTCGTCCGGCGTTTGTCAAATTTCTGAAAAATCTCTCATAAATAAAACAATGTTTCAAGGATGATTCAGTCACTGCAATCGGACTTTGAGAGGACGATCGAAGGCTCGGGATCGGCGCAGATAAACACGATGGAGCTGAGTGGAGGTGCGAAGATAAATCGATTGTTCCACGAGCGTTTCCCATTCGAGATCGTCAAAATGGAATTCGACGAGAAGGAACTTCGACGAGAGATCGCTTTCGCGATCAGAAACATTCATGGTTAGCAATCGAAAAATTATTAAAAATAAAATACACAACAAATAATTCTAAAAACATTAATCATTTTTGTAACTTTTGTAATTCATTACAGGTATCAGGGTTGGTCTTTTCACCCCTGATATGGCGTTCGAGGCCATAGTTAAGAAACAAATAAACCGACTCAAAGAACCGAGTCTCAAATGTGTGGACCTAGTCGTACAGGAGCTAAGCAACGTCGTGCGTATTTGTACAGATCGAGTAAGTACTCAAAAATTCCTTAAATTATTACAAAATATATTTAGATGAAATACCTCGTAAGATAAAATTATGTTTTTTTTTCGATTTTCATGCTGAAAAATCACGATAATTGTTATTAAAAAAATATAATTTATTTTGCAGATGTCACGTTATCCTAGATTAAGGGAAGAAACCGAACGTATAATCACTACTTACGTTAGGCAACGCGAACAAATGTGCAAAGAGCAACTAATTCTTCTGGTCGACTGCGAGCTCGCTTACATGAACACAAATCACGAGGACTTCATCGGTTTCGCCAAGTAAGTGACAATTCCTTCGAAATAAACAAAAATTAAGTGTATCACGAGAAAACACGAAAACCAAAATACCCGAAATTTCAGTCGAAACACGATGACATCGAGAATCCAAAAGAAAAATCATTCACTATTTTCATATTTGAGAAATATAATAATATTATTCATACATCGTGTCAACATCCCGAAAGAGCCTATTATAATATTTGAAAAAAAAATTAAAAATAGAAACGGGAAAGAGAAAATAATTGAATTTTTTTTAAATTTTTAAAAATATGATAAAAATAAAATTCTTAAATTTTTTACTTCGTGCATAAAATCGATATTTCGATTAAACTATGTGATATTTATGAGGAAATTTAATCAGTAAATGAGTCTATCTAAATTCAAATTGAAATATAATTAGGGGATGAAGAATGCAAATGAAGGATAACTATAGTCCAGCTCATTAAAAAGCTGATTAAATATACTTGTAATATTCCATAGCTTCGTAATTTTTATAATCGAAGTACCAAAATAGTACGAGTTTTATTTAAATTTGAAAAAATAAGAAAAAAGTGAAAATAGAATCTCTTGTATTTGAAAATTAAAAAAAAATCATTTACAGTTTCTGATCATACGACGACTATGTGTATACAATTAGAAATAACCATAGAGTTTGCACGTATATGGAGTTATAAAAAAAAAAAGGAAAATCCTTTCATGCTTGATACCTGGCACAACCGTACACAATAGTCCGTTTTTTCACACGAAATTGCACCACAGTGGAAGACACAGAGTTAGAAACTAAAGAAAGAATAAATTGCAAATGAAACTCAATTTTGAAGTAAACATTTGATATATGAGAAGACAAAATTGTTAAAAAGATAAAAATGTGCTCATTGTCCTTGAACGTTGGTGATCGCTTTTCGAGAACAATTCCTGTCGCGATGGGTGTCAGGTGAAGGATTAATTTCCGGGCGTAAACGAGTCTGCCACGTAGCGAAAAAAATCGAGATAAAACAATGGAGAACGGAGATTTGTATTTACTTTATTTTTTTTTAACGCGGAAAAAAATCACACACTGTATAATTTCAGTAAATAATTTTTCTTAATTTGTTTTTATTAATTTATTATGGAATCACGTGTCGAAAAAAATAGCAAACGTAGGATTCTGCCAAAGGATACGTTCCATTTGTTTCGCTTTCATTTTTTTTCTTTTCACACTCGATTTTTTTCACGCATGTCAAGTTTCACCATTAAGATTTTCATGAAATTATCACGAAACGAAAATTGGCTCAAAAAAATTTCAAAGAAATTACGAAAAACTGGTATGCAAAGAAATCATAAAACAAAATTTGTTGGCGCGCCAGAAATTTTCGCATTTCGTTGTCGCTCATTTTTCCTCAACCTAGAAGTAGATATCCAAACATATTTCGAAAACGTGAAGAAAAATATTTCTTACTCGCTCTTTTTCATCTTCACGTAATCGTATACTTTATTTCTCTTTGAAAAATTCGAGGCTGTGATAACATAACCACTGCATAAATCTGAAGCTTACTTCAACAAGTCCAATACTTTCTCACCCACTTTTTCCCCATAAAAGTAGCCACGACTTTTTTCTGCTCTCTTCAATTTCGATAAATTTCGATTGTAGTTTTATGCAATGGTTCACTTATTGTAGAGGTTTTGTTTCTAAAGTTTAATTAAAATTAAATAAAAGGGAAAACAAGGCAAAGCGTAATGTTGAATATTTCAAGATTTCAATGTTAATGAAAATAAGACGAAAAAAGGATTCGTTGAAAAACTTTTAATGTACGCCTTGCCCTTTTCCAGATAAAACAGTAATAAAGATAGAAAAATTGAAAAAAAAAGAAAAAAGAGGACATTCGACCCCATACCTTCGGCATAACATTTTATTTTTTCTATGTTTCTATTTCCATGATTCAACTATGTTGTACTTCACGAATAAAAACAATTATTTAATTATACCGGCAGCGCGGCGGCCAGTTGCCATAATGCAAGGTAAGAGCATCAACATACATTGAAGAAAGAGAGAGAGAGAGAGGGAGAGATATAGAGAGAAAAAAATGAGGGAGAATTTATACACTACATTCTTAATTTTTTCTTCTCTTACCTCCGCTGCTTATTTTATTATCGATTTTTTTATTATTATTATCGAACTAACTATTGGATACTGATTTTCAAATAAATTTTATTTTTATTTTACAATAAATATATATATATCTCTTTTTTTTCTTGTAATTTAAAAGTTCTTCTTATTTTGAGATCATTTTTGCATATGCTTCTGCGCTACTCTAACGACTTCCTTTTGGCTCCTTCTTTCCTTCCTCAAGATCGTCAAATTTTTCACTCCATATCATCGATTTTATAGGTGCTTTCGGGGCTTTTCGGGAGATCGATACGAAGAACGGCGCGCGCAACAAAACAAATTAACGAGTTGAGAAAAAAAAGTAAAGAAGAGCTTTGAACGAGCAAAGTAATGATTATGATTGAAAAGAATGTAGAAAGAGGGACGAGCACTGACAGACAGACACTTACACCACAAAAACGGACACGCACGATATTTCATCTACTACTTAATTTCTTCCCAGCGAGAACAAGACGACACGAAAAATCGAAGAAAATCTTACTTTTATTTTTTTTTTCGTACGAATTTCATTCAATTCGAATCTCTTAAATATTCTTTCCTTTCTTCAAAATGTCATTCGTAGGAATTCAATGCGATCCATAACGCGAGAAAGCGATGCAAAAAAAAAATAAGAGTGAAAAACATTCGTGGCTTCCGCTAGAGTTCATTGCACAGTCGAAAACGAGTCATTGCAGATCACTAATGTCATCGGACAATGCATCACAGACTATAGTTTCGAACGAAAAAAGAAAAAAAGTCGAATTAATTTTTATATATATATTTTTTTTTTCATTATGCCTGCCTCGTGTAAACGTAGTCTAGTTATGATTACTGAATGTACGGAAGTGAGTGAGAGAAAAAAGAAAGCAGACCACTACGAAACATTTTTGGGAAATTTGACAGATTTTTATTATTATGGTTTTGGAGTACTTGAGAGAAAAAATTCTGTTTCGCTCTGCTTGGGTCACGTTCTTTCGGTTTGTTTTCAGAGTTGTGAGAAAATGACACGTTTTTGTTTTTATGTGCACGAAAAGTCTCGCTGCACGGAAATATATACAAAAATATATTGAAAAATAATTTGCGTCACGCTCGAAATACGTACACTTCCACTCTGACGATTTCTTTTCCCAGCCCCTCTCGATGACATTTGATTTTTCACTCGCTCGTTTTTTTTTCTTCTTTTTCTTACAGCTCCTTGATAAAGCTTATCACTGGCATGTGACTTGCTGCGAGGTCTCTTCATTTTTGTTCTCTTTATGTATTTGACACGAATTTTGAAGCTTTCACGCTGAGAAACTTTTCCGGATGTTTGGAACAACCCTAGATATGCCAAGTTATTTTCATTTTTTCATTTATTTACGTTATTATTTATTTGTGATTATTTAAAGTTATAAAATGACCAAGGAAACAAAGGCCAATTTCAATCCAGAGAGCAAAGCTTGCGCTAATTTTTAATCGAGAGAGAGAGAGATACTTTAGTTCAGGCTTTAATTTTTTTAAACGAATCGCAGTTCTGTTTTCTGTGAATTTATTTATTTTTTTTCGAGGGTGTGAAAAATATATGATAAAAATTGTGGTGGACAGACTACGTTGATGTTCATTTTATGAGAAAATGTGAGGGGGAAAAGTATTGAAAGTTTAACAAAGAGTTTCACAGTACAACGTATTTTTTGTTGCAGCGCCCAACAGTCCTCGGAAAACGCGGTGAAAGCCGGCCGACACACGCTCGGAAATCAGGTGATCCGCAAAGGATACATGTGTATACACAATCTGGGAATAATGAAGGGCGGATCTCGCGACTACTGGTTCGTGCTAACGTCCGAGAGCATTTCCTGGTTCAAGGATGAAGAGGTATTACATATTTTTCACACCTTCAAAGCTTAAAATTATACCTAACATTTTTTTATATCGAATTTAATGTCGTACGTTTAATTATTTATTTATTTTAATTATTTATTTATTTTAGGAACGCGAGAAAAAATACATGTTACCACTGGACGGCCTGAAGCTTCGGGATCTGGAGCAAGGTTTCATGTCTCGACGACACCTTTTCGCTCTATTCAATCCAGAGGGCAGGAACGTGTACAAGGACTCGAAGCAGCTCGAGCTGAGTTGCGAGACTCAGGACGACGTCGACTCGTGGAAGGCCTCCTTCCTCAGGGCGGGCGTTTATCCGGAAAAATCGACGGAGCAGGCCAACGGTGAAGGCGAGGTAAGGTTTTGCTCTCAGATGAAAAACCTATCACAAAAGAAATCAACGAGGCTCCATAGTTGTTTCTATTTAGATAGTCATTTGAAAAACAATTCAAGTTCCCTATGTTTTTTTAATTTATGTTTCTCTTTTCTTTTTGTCGTAGTTCGTATAGTAGAAATGTCCTTCATTCTCATGAGTTTCTTTTCTTTGATTTATCTCTTTTTTAGGATAAGCAGCTGGTGAGTTAGGAAAAGAGTAAAAAAGAGATAGCTCGATATTGTCCTGGTAACCCGTGGTGAGGTTTTTATCCCCGGAATGAATTTTCGTGATTTTGCCACTTTGAATATTTTTTCATTCGTAACAAGACTAATGCCGATTAACGTTTTACTTTCTTTTAAAATAATGATAAAAAAATATTAAAATTTTATCTTTTGTCTCAAACCTTGAATACAAATTGAAGGAAGGATATCAGGTTTGTACTATTGAATAAATTTTGCTAGTGATCTTCATAAAAATACACACACGGAGGAAAAATACACAACACACGATTCGTCGACTTTAGCCTTTTTGGAAATAATATGCATTGCACCCGAAGGAATACAGCACGTTGCACAACGCCAACAAAATACAATTTTCGCATCAATTGTCAATGAAACATTTGTCCAGGATGATTTTTTGTAGTCTTTTTTTACAGTAGAGAATTGCGTCGTGGAACATTTTTGATATATAAAAAAAATCGTCTTTTTTTCGTTTCTCATTTTGAATGAATTTCAGGGTGGAAACGAGGGCCAATCGTCAATGGATCCCCAGCTAGAACGTCAAGTAGAGACGATAAGGAATCTCGTCGACTCGTACATGAAAATCGTGACGAAAACTACACGGGATCTCGTTCCAAAGACTATCATGCATTTGATAATAAACAATGCCAAGGATTTCATCAATGGTGAACTCCTGGCTCATCTTTACGCGAGTGGAGATCAGGTAAAAAGAATTTTAAGCAACATTAAAATTAATCATATCAACAAAAATGACAAAAAAAATTTGTTTAGTCGAGCATGATGGAAGAATCGCCAGAAGAGGCCCAAAAGCGAGAAGAAATGCTACGAATGTATCACGCGTGCAAAGAGGCTCTGCGAATAATCGGGGACGTTTCGATGGCAACGGTATCGACGCCGGTGCCTCCGCCAGTGAAAAACGACTGGCTTGCATCGGGTGAAAATCCAAGGTAATGTCTGAGTTTACTAAATAAATAACGAAAAAAATGTGCGAGCCTTCCTCAACTTCGATCTTTCACTAATCAAATTCTCTTCTAAACTCTTTATTTTACGCGCGATTACTACATACACTCAAACTTCAATGCCACAGTCTTGGGTAAGATCAAGTATTCTATTGGCCTCGTCCTCCTGTACGACCTCTTTGTCACCCCGATCCAATTTTGCAGCTCAGAAAAATGCATCGATAAAGCGCACATTAGATCGTACCCATAATTTAGGCTTTCGTTTAGAAGCTTCAATTATCTCGATCGATATTTTATGCTCCGAATTGAAGTATGTATGGGCAAAAATAAAAAATGAAAAACGAATGACGAAACAACAATTTTCTGTATAGTTACAAGAAATAAAATTGTCAGAGTCTACAATAGAGTCGAATTTTTTAAATTGTTATTGAATAAAATGTTATCTCTGTCATTCGAATTTAGAAGCGTATTCCATCAAAAAGTTCTTTATCGCCCAGGGGTTCAAAGTCATTTGTGGATCAAAAAATATTATTTTACGTTTTTATTCGATAAAGATAAGAAAGTCATTTATTTTACATCTTTTGGAGAGATAAAATAGCCCATACATAATCGATTTTTAATAATTTTGGAGTGTCAGTATCGAACCAAATTAATATATTACACTGAAAGTAAAAAAAAAATACAACAAAGTGTAGAATTGATTGAATTGAAAATAAAATTGTTCTAGATTATCGCCGCCATCACCTGGAGGACCAAGACGAGGAATGTCCCAGCCGCCCCCACCAGCAAGCTCTCGAGCTCCGCCACCAGTTCCAGCGGGTGGACGGCCCGCTCCGGCGATTCCAAACAGGCCGGGATCCGGTGGACCACCTCCGGCGCGTGGAACGCCGGGCCTTCCACCTCCACTCATCCCATCGTAAGTTATGAAACCTTCAAGAAATATTCGGAATTTTAAAAAAGCCAATTTTATTGCGATAGAAAGTTGATGATTTTGTTTCACGTACATATACAAAGTCTGTACGAAAGATATTCGATCAACGTGTTTAGAAAATGGTATTAAATTTCTATTAAAACGTTACATAAAATTATCAAATTAGAAATAATATTATCGAGATCACTCACTGAAATCAATAGTATTATTTTTGGTGAATACTTTCTCGAATAAAAAAAATACTTGATGCGCTTATTAAATGGTTAAATATATTTAGAAATGATAACAATAGTTTAGAAATGACTATAAAATAAAGTTGTTAATCAATGATTATAATAAATGACCGATTAATCGTCAATTTTCTATCGTCCGAGACATCTTTATTTCGTGTACGTTCAGTAAGATCAGGGATTTTTGCCAGAGGGTGAAAAACTCAAAAATTTATTGTAAAAGTGCACAAAAATTGCTGCATTATTTCCGTGACTAAACTGGTACTCCCTAGTCCTCACAACTGGACGTGTCTTTTGTTAACCGAATTTTTATCTATACGCAAAATGTACTTGTGTAAAAGTAGTGGTGTTCTTAATCTGGGCTTTGGTGCTAACTTCGCTTTCTATTGCAGGCGCCGACAATAAAGTCTTCGCACTAACCACATAAGACAGAAATGAGTTGTAAGAGAGGGAGGAGCGCGAATCGTAGAAAAATCGAAAATGTTCACACCAAACACACGAAAATTCCATGAGATCATTCTCTCGCTAATTAATCAGTAACACGTTGCATTCGTCCTGACTAACAAAAAAATCGTCTCGTTGAAATTCAAGAAATAATGAAATTCAAAAGATTTCCGTTGACTCGTAACGAAGAGTCAGATTTTTATTATCTTTTTAAATCATTTTCCAATGAAGAGTCAAAAAATATTTTATTTGAGAATTTTTGTGGACATTTCAACGAGATGAAAAATTTACGTTTTTTTTTCGATAACTGTCATAATGTCGAATCACTGTTGAGTGTTCTTCCTGTTTCTCTCGCCCTCTGTTATCCACTTTTTCTGATAAATGATCTGGTACGCCCCCGAAAGGCTAAATATAACGTGATACCTTGCATTTTTATATTTATTTACAATCGTACTTAAAAGATAATATTATTAGCATTGTCGCGAGAGATTTGCCAATATTTTCATCGTTATTACGAAAATTAGTGAAAAAATGTCACGATGGTAATTTTTTCTGATTAGTTTTTTTTTCGTAATTGGAATGTTAAAAAAAATGCAATTTTTACGATAGAATTATCGTACGCCGCTCACTAACAGCATGACATTTCTAAAATTCTACGAAGTTTCTTTATTCTTAGAGAAAAACGAAAACAAGTGGTTCAAGTCTTTCATTTTTGAGAGACAGAGAGAAGGAAAGAAAAAAGAGAAATTGACCACGATGCTTTTGTTCTCGTCCTGAAAAAAGCTTTACTTCACTCTCATTTTTTGTAAGTTGAACACACAGCTTAAAAAAAAATAAGCCTGTCAAATATGCGGACGTGATGTCGGTGCCTGCTATAAGAAATTTCGAAGTTTTCATGACAGAGTTCTCATTCTATTTATCATTTCACTGAAAAAAGCACTCTCAAAATTATCGGTCACATATTTTTTATATTTTTGTTTTGTACATGTTTTATAAAAATTGGAAAAATTTATAAATTGAAAGCTGAGTGTATACGTGGTGTGTTTAGTCGCGGGGGTGGATTGCAACAGAGGGTGACGCAGGCTGCGACACAGGCCGCCGTAAATGCCGCGACGAACGAGCTCATGGATGCGTTCAGGATGAAGTAAATACAATACATTTAAAACAAAATTTAAATTACACATAACACAACCAGCTGCAAAAACTCACACAAACGTAACACTTGCAATACAAGAAAAAATATCGCAGTAGCTTTCAATGTGCTGATGAAAATGAAAAAAAAAAATTACGTATAATTTACTGAGAAAAACATTCCTAGAAAAATTTTTTAGCGAGGTAAATAGTTATCAAAAATTATTCACCACTTCTGGAATTGTTCGAGGAAAAAATATTCCTTGAAAAGTTTGGAATTATCTAGTAAGGAAGAGTAACATTTGAAAAGTATTCCTGAATAATAATTTTTAAATGAAAAATATTTATGAATGATCGATGGTAGACTGTTCAGGTTTGAGAATGCGATTACTAATTATTCTACCGATGCAAGAATAATTTAATCCAAAAGTATTACCACTTTAATTCTCGGTTCAGGTGAAATTTGCGGTTTTCTCTCTATTTTCTATTTTTTTAAATCTTGCATGCATGAGGAACGAATTTGACGAAGTTCTTAGCCATTTTTGAATCCTCCGATCCTGCTGCGACAAGAACATACCTGCTCTATTATTTTAATTAATTATTAATATTCCTTTTGGCGTGATTAATGATTTCCAAACTTGAAAAGTTGCCTGAAAAGTCTACCACCTGAAAAAAAAAATACAAACAAAAAAAAGAGAAAACAGGTAAATGTCATGCTGTTGGATCGACGTTGTTACGATCTTGTTTATAAAAAATATAAAACTGAAGCAGTTTGCGAGTATTTCGAAGAGTTATTGAAAAACAAAAAAAAATTGTCTCGATAACTCGAAACTGGAAAATTTGTAAAGCGTTGTAAAGACTCTTATCTATTTTACAATAATTCTCTCGTTGCTCGGACTTAGAAAGGAATAGAGCGATAAAGAGTGTAATTTTTGCATGATTTCAAATATCTATCTCTTTCTCTCTACTCACCGTAAAATAAGAATATTGAAAAAATTAATGGTTAAAAAGACCAGTGACTGCGACGAAAATTTGTATGAGACGTTTACAGAAATATTCAATCGTGATCGAAGATTTTTTTTCGACAAAATTGTTAGCTCTGAACTAATTTTATTAAATTACGCAGAGAAAATAAAATAGAAAAATGTTGGACTCGCGTCCAACTCATGGAAAAGTCCCAAATTGAAATGTAAATATATTGAAATACGCTTCGATCCGCATAATCGCCAAAGTGTTAAAAAAAATATATATATATATATATATTTATCTTACGAAAAATGGAAAACAATCGCCACTGAAAATTCGCATCAATCCGCGACGATGTAGATTTTTGAAATAATTTTTTCCTTCAAATTATTACTTGAAAAATAAATCAAGTGATTTTCATTGTCGAATAATAATAATTCGAATAATTTTCGAATTTTTATAGTGAATTTTTTATAACTTTGTTTCTTATGATACGAATCTCGAGGCCTAAAAATCTCAATCCCTTTTGAATCTCAAGAAAACTGAATACAATGTCGGAAAACTTGCTTTAGCGTCTATAAAGAGAATAAAACAGTCCAATACATTTTTAATAATACTTAGTGAAAATTTCCCCAAATTAGAAAAAAAGATTCTAAAAAATTCAATTTTTCATAAAATTCTTTTTGTCTTGCGTTACAATTTGTCTGTTATAAACAAATTCAGGCACGATTGAGCTTGCGAGAAGAGAAGCACGTGTAAGAAGAAGTGAAAGAATCGTAACAAAATGAAACCGACAGAAAAAAAATCCAAGATTACAGCTACAAGTGGTATTATATTGTATCGTTACTGTACAGTGGAAAGCGTATGTGTTTCATCATTTTATGCACTGTAATTGTCCGATTTGATGATTTTTTAAGAGGGAAGCAAAAAATTACTATTATTTTTATTATTAATATTATGATTAACGTTAAGAATTAAAATCATTATTGAATAAGCGAAATACATTATTTTAAGCCTCGTCCCATGTCCGTTAGGCTATAGCGCACCATTTCACGTGAATGTTAGAATAACGATTAAGACACGAGAGTGAGGAATCTGAGTGAAAAAAAAGCAGATAAAAATGTTTCGTCCTGAACGAAAACAAAAAAGCATATCAAGTAGCTGCATAAAACGGTGTTGCAAAAAGGGACGCTGATGTTGGTTTTTCTTCGTTTCTTTTTCCCAGAGAATTCAGCTTTGACCAAAAAAAGTGCTACACATTCGTTCTTTTTCATTCGTTCGTACTAAAAGTTTGAAAATTTGATTTCTCGGTTTGGTCGAGATTCGCGAGTGAAAAATCAACAACGAAAAAAAAAGGGAAGCGAGGAAGAACAAGAGGAATATAATGGGCGTGATTTATTGTAGAAATTTGTGAGAATCGCCTATTATTTTATTGTATAATAATACATACATATATAAATATATAAATATTGATATATGTGCGAGGATGAAGGAAATTTTTCTTGCGACTCGTCGCCGTGTAATAAATGAAGCGGGAAACGCGTCTGTCAGGGACAGTGTAAGACGCGTTTCTTCCTCGTAGCGATAATCGCAAGTCAATTAATCGATACTGTCCCCTCTCGGGGAAAATGTGAGCAAGTTAAAAGGGATCTAAAAATTGATGACGAAAAATAATGCCCCACAGATAAAAAATTTTCATTCGATTGTCGCGTTCAAGAGAAAAAAGAAAAATAAAACAGGTTTTTTACTTCTCTCGATAGACTCTTCGGAATCCACGTAATCGTTTGCAAAAATATATGTATAACGCTGCTCGCTTCTGTGAAAGACAAAAAATAATCTTTTGAGATAAAGTAAAAGAGAAAAATAATAAGAGACAGAAGAGAGAGAGAGAGAAACAGAGGGTGAGAGAGACGAGAAAAATATATATTCGAGAAATTGATTCGTTAAAATTATGATAAAGTAGATTTTAAGACATGAAAAACAGTGGCGGAAGTGCCACAATTAGACGTTGAGTGCGTATTATTAAAAAAAAACTACAAAGACACAAAAAAAACGTAAAGAAAATGGAAAATTTAGTGATTTAGATGATTACACAGAACAGAACCTAGAATGTGTGTCATTGCACGGAAATTTAAGGATTCACGAGAGAAAATGTTAAGAAGAAAAAAGGGCGCTTTGAGTTTTCATTATTTTACAAAAGTGACGAATATGTTGTCCCGAAAAAGAAACGAATTTCCCAAAATTAATGTTATTCGATCCTCCATTCAGGAATGCACTCACTGATTCGCGAAAACGTTGAGTCGACAAGAAAAATGATTTTTTTGAGATAAAAATTGCGTACATCTTTCTCGGAAGACACGTTACATACATGCTTCCATCTACCAAGCCTTATGTAATAACAAGACGTAGTTACGAAGTTTTAGACGGCGAAAAAAGATGCAGAAAAATTGAATGATAATCCTGCGCTAACGAGATGTTATTTATTGTACACGAGCGAGCGTTTAAATGCTGTGAGAGAGAAACGAGAAGATAAGAATACCGGACAGTCGAATCGAGGAAGAAACGAGCACCTTTTTCGTAGATTTAGAAATTATTCGGGGGGCGATGCCGCGCGAGCCAAGTGACCCTACGAATTCGTCGAGATTAAACAATATCTCGATTACTTATTCCCAACTTAAAAAAAAAGCTATATTTGTGTAAAGACAAAGAAAAATTCCGCAGTGCCAGAACCAGTAGTCGCGGATTAGATGACAAATACCTCGCAATACCAACACGTAACTCAAAACAATGCTAAAAGAGAGGATTTTTAAAATTACTCCGAATATGAGACTTGATACGAAAGAATAAGGATAAAAAATATAAAATTGTTACGGGTTACTTGGTGAGCACTTGTAGAGCGGAGAGTAAACGAAAAAAAATACAAAAATGAAGGAAACAAAAATCTGAAAAAAAAAATTAAAAAAAAAAGAAATAAAATGCGAGAAACGGAGCATCGGATGTACGAGACGAGAGTACACACTGTTTATTGCAATATAAATGTGTATATAGGTATTAACATGTTATAGAATATATACATATTATATACAATATGTATATATACCTATATATATATATAAATGATTAAGAATAAGAGAAGATATAAAAAAAAGATGAAAAAATACGAAGAGGACGAGAGCGCAGGATCACACAATTTCTTCGCGCTTCGACGGTGAGAAAATGTGTATCCTCGTTCTGCATTCTTATTGTAGATCCCCTGATAATCGTACTTCCTTCGTCTCCGTTTTTAACGACGTTTAATCGACGATTTGTTTTTATCTAATTTCCTTCCTCGCTTGGGCATGGCTTTTATCTTTTATTTTTCCGTGCTTTTTTAATGAATGTATGCAAAAGTTTGATACGTCTCACTCACGGAGTAGTTCAATTTTTTTTTAATGCTCACAAATTTTTGCATACATTGAGATCTTTATTTATTTATTCTTCGGAGCACGTCAATTTCTCTGTAGAGAAACTTTTGTATAGTTGTACCTTTTGTATAATTGTTTTGTTTTTCGTGTGTTCAAAATTTTTATTGTAGAAAATAGCACCTGATTTATCGTCTTTTTTCTCCATTTTCTCATCTTATTTGGTTTAATCTGAATTTATGATGTGTCTATGTTGTAGGCGCCCCGTACCCAATGTTCCTCCCCGAATTCCCGACAGACCATATTCCGGGCGACTAAACTGAGCTAGCACAGAGCACCCAGCTTGCCTGTAAAAGCAAATAAAACAAAAAAGAAATAGGAAAAAAGTCAGCCACGTGGAGGAAAATGCTTCACAAGGGAGGAAGGCGAGGAGAATCATGAGACAGAAGTGAACCAGAAGTAGAAGAATTTCAAATGAATTTTCCTGGATTGGTTCTCGACGCTTTTTTTCTTCTCTCCATCCGAAGATTCAACGAGAAGGAGTACCGGGTCTTGGGAACATCTCGGAAAAGCGAGAGAAAGAAGGAACGAAAAAAAACGAGACAAAAATCTCGTCTTCTCTTCCGATACAATTTTCTTTTTCGATTTTTCCCCTTTGCATTATTTAACCAGTGATTTTTTTCCATCGCCACATTCATTCCTCCTTTCCCCTGTTATTTATAAATGCCAGACTCTGTACTTTAAGGATTCATCATTCAAGTATTAACGAGAAGGAAGAATTTTGTTTTTTTTTTCTTACTATTTGTGAGAAGTTGACGAGATCGTTGATTTCGTCGAGAAAGACGTGGCCATTTTTCAAAATTTTCCTTGTAAAGTTTCAATCATGAGCGTACATAGAAACATTTATTTTTTTAATTAGGTCGTATTATCGTTTATAACTCGACATTTTTCGCAGTCTTGTCGCGAACGCAGCGATCACGGTGCTATTTGTGATTTTTTGTACAGTGATTTATAGACGTAAAAAGAAAAATGATAATCGCAGAAACTCGAGAGAGCGTTCGAATTTTGTATAATGAAGACAGTATTATTACAACTTCCTGTAAATTTTTTTTTTTAAGAAGTTTGCTCTTTCGATCAGTCGTCGATAAGGAAATTGTGAAAAGATTCCGAACGCTAGATTTTCGTTAAATGAATTTTCTATCGTCACGTCTTCTCGAGGTATCAACGAGACATAATCAATGATGAACCCGATTACCTCGATCTTGTGAATAGAACTTTTACCCTGAACGAGAAGAAGAAAGAATTTACAATTCGCGAACAGTCTCGAGGCGACATTTGAAACAAAATTATATTCTCTCTCGTGAGTAGATCCTAGGCTCAATTGTCAAATCGCGAGTGTAAATTGGCCCTTTTTTACGTCTTTTTCAATTCAATTGCGTCGATTAGTCTTCGTTTACCTGAGAGGCGAGCGAGAGGGAACTTCAGAGAGAAATGGACACTTTCGGTTTCCAAACACTCCCACATCCGAATGAATGTTTAATATTGTACATTTTGATTAATCAAAATAGACAAAGAGCTACAAAAAACTTATATAGTATTACAGATTTATGAATAGCTCGGAATTATTTAAGAGAGAAAATGAAGACATTTTTTTGTATTACAAATGCGCTTGCACTCGTTGAAACAATGGACAGTTCGAATGATGCATGACTGATGACGATTGTACCTTAGTGTATGTATGAAGATTAATAACAGTTGATGCGATTATAATAAAAGAAGAAAAAAAAGAAAAATCAACATATTTAAATATGTGAGTCTCATTTATGCTCGGCGATTCTGGTTAAACGCAAATCAACTTTTGCCAAGAGCTCCATTCTTTTCGGAAGACAGAGACCAAAGTACTTCAAAATGTAAGTAGAGCATTCTAAATAGAAGTTGGCGATAAAGGCTGGTAAAATGTTTTAGAGCTTATTCAGATTTTGTTTAATATTTTTTGTTCTTGCAGTGATCTGATAATATTTTCGAATAAATTTTGTCGATGAGTGGACGTTTTGACGTTTCTTCCAACCTACAAGGGAATAAGATAACTGAAAAGAAAGAAAGAGAGGAGAAATGATGAGAGGACGAGAAATCGGTCAGAGTGGCGATTCGTCTGCGGATGTTGGACTCCATGATGAGGAATGCCATTCAAACTGTGCTATTGCGACAAGGAAGAGCTGAGTAAAGTTTTCGAGCAGGTGAAAGCACTCACAGAAACGGTGGACGAGCTCAGGCAGGAGATAGACTCGCTCAGAATGTGCTTCGTCGATGCTAAAAGAGATAAGAGAGTAACGGACGAGTGCTGTAACGAATTATGCGAGACGAGGCAACAAATTGGTACGAAGGCATTCAAGAGACTAAAAAAGTGCCTCGAGAAAAGCGTAATGCCGATTATTTCCAAAGACACTGGTTATCGCGTCAAGAAAAAATGCCAACAGATATTTTCTCAATCACCGACGAGGTGCCCGGCGAAATCGTCCTCCGGAAAAACTCTGATTCGTCGCAGATTTACCTCGTCGCCCTATGTCAACGTCGACTCGAAGATTCTTCGCTCCTGTCCAACCTCTGGTTTGAAACTCAACTCCAGAGTTGAAAAAACCTCGTGGAAGTGTGGACGCGATGTTTGCGGAGTTTCGAAAATAATAAGACCCGTACAGTCCTCGGGATCAATTGTCAATGAACCACGAACATGCAACAAATCTTTGGACAAGAAATCCTGTAACGCCTCGACCTTCACGGGAGATTTCGGTAAATTCTCGAAGAGGTGCAAGACTTTGGGAACTATGACTGCAGATTTGACCCCTGCTGATAATGGAAAGATCGAAAAAGTTGATAAGAGTACAATAGAAAATGAAGAAAAGCTCGATTTTGAGAAAAAGAGAAAATGTTCCGTCGCCGTCGAGACGAAAGATTCTTCGACGAGCTCGGGAATACTGACGAGCAATACGTCCACGTGCAATCCTACCAGCTGCGAAATTAGTTACGAGCCAACAGAGAAGAGAAAAAAAACATTATTGAAGATCAATTCAAAGAGTAAAAAATCAAAGTGTTCCCCAAATTGTACGTACAAAACGAGTCATTCGCAGGATGCGTCTACAAATACTTTCTACGACAAGAATATTTCCAAGACGAAAACTAGGCCAAAAATTGTTCGTGAAAGACAAGTCAAATGTCAGAAAACTCAAACTAAATCCGAAAAAAAAGATGTTTCCGTTAATTGCGAAATGAAATATCGTCCAAATAAGTGTGTTAAAAAAATTGAGGAGAGTTTGACCTCTCTAACTTTTGAAGCTTCGTCGATAAGTACCGAAAATACTGAACTGAAAACGGAAAAAGAATTGGTAGAAAAAGCCACCGACACGAAGGAAAACGGTAGTATCACGGACGAGGAAGGAATTTACCCGCTAAAGAGATGTCCGAAGCAGAATTTTTACGAAGACCTTTCGGACGAGAGTGACGACGAATTCGTGATAAATCGTAATGAACGAACATACGTCGTTTCACCAAGTATTGCATCGAGAAAATTGGAATCAATGAATTATCCTTGTAGAAAGTTCAAAGATGTGTCACGTCGGAGCGAGACAAAGAGAATCGTTCGTCCATTCTCGAAAAAAGAGAAAAAGAGCGAAGACTGTGGAAAAAACGTGTGCACGAGGCAGCAGACGAAAATTAAATTTTTGAAGGTTCCTCGATGGTCGAGGAAAAAGTTGAAGACCAGGGATAGAGCAACCTGTGAATACAGGTCAACGTCGTCGCAGGAATCTTGTTCTCTCGTCTCGCATCTCAGCGTTTCCTGTGAAGAAAGTTGACAACTAAAAATAACTCAAAATGAACACTGTATCCGTCAAAGTGTTGTCGAAAGAAGATTTTTTTTTTTACTGAAACATCAATACAATTGCAATGATAAATCTGATCGAAGGAAAAAAAAAATGATATTGAGAAATACCCGGAAATGAATTTTTATTCATTTTATTACCTTAACGTCGACACAGCAAAGAGAGAACTTTTTTTTCAGTCGAACGTTGCTGTATCAAAATGATATCGATAATAATTATAATTATAACTGTAATAATAATGCGTACGTGTGGTTGTGTACTTTTGAGGGTAAAAAAAAGTAAAATTTAAGGAAAACCGTCGTCGTCCTCCTCAGCCATTTCTTTAGCTAACTCCAAGTCCTGCTGTTCCCTCTCTCTGCGTTCCTCAGCGGACTCGAGATCCTTCCCGTACGATTTTGGCGGATAGCGCATCGCTTTGACACTCTGGTTGTGAAGATCCAAGCAGAAGGTGATTCGCTGATGGAAAGCGAGGAGAGGCTCGCGAGTGCAATAAATATCCGTAGTCTCCTTGCTCCGCATGTAACCGTTCTCCGGGTCGAGAGTCGCCTCGATGACGCCGTCGCGGATCGCCTTGGCGACGATGAACTCAGCGTCGACTCCGGAATCAAGGCCCAGCTTCCTCGCGATGTCTCCCGGGGAAATTCTCGAGTAGGAGAGTCCTATTGAGCGTATCGCCGTTTTTATGACATTGTGCCTCAAACGCAGAATCAGGGTGAACGTGTGATCGTTACGGAACTGGGGGCCAAAGTTTTCCAGAACTTCGCCGAAGCGTTGAAGATTTCCGAGGCGAACCGCCTGGGTAAGCTGGAAGTAAGGCGCCAGGGCACGACGAAGGGCTGCTTGTCTGAATATCTGTCTCTCCGGAATATCCCCAAGGAGGAGCTCCACGGTCACGGCCAATTTCTGGACGGTCTGCCGGAAACCCACGGCTGTCGTCTGGGGGGCTTTTCTCATGGCCTGGACGAGATACTTGTGCGCCGCCGAGTATTCCAGTCTCGCCGCCTTTATTCTTCCGAGATAGTACAAAAATCGCGCCCACTCGTTGTTGCTCGCCGATTCGGGGAAAGTAGACTTGAGAACGAGCTTGTCCGCCTGATCGTACAGGTTGTAATGAAGATAATTTCTCAACAGGCAATTTATCAAGACCGCCTGGCCCTCAAAGTCGTTCCTCAGAGTCGCGGTTCGCAGGCGAAGGTGAAGGAATCCACGAATTTTGTCGAGCTGATTCGTCAGCTCGTAAGCCCGGGAGTGGTAGAAGTAACATTTCGCAGCAATCAGATCGATCGTTCGACGATTCTGGGCGATTATCTTCTGGACGAGGGCTTCCGAGCACTGGACAGCCTCGTTGTACTTTCTCGTGTCTATCAGACGCACGAGCACCAGGAGGTGGATGTAAGCGTCGATTTCCGGGAGAAGGGGCAACGCCGAGCTTCGGAAACGTTGAATCGCGGCTTGGGTGCCCTCCATGTCCATCGGCTCTTCCACCCAGGCTAGCAGAGCTTCACGCTCGGCAGCGGATCTTGTGTAAAAACCACCAATCACCCCACGCAGGACTGTCGGATTGAGCTTACGGCGTGTGTTCGGGAGCGCTCTGAGAGCTCGCAAAATAAATCTCGGCTCTTTGTTCTGCACCGCTTTCTCGATTTGTCTCGTGTGTTCGCGCAAATCGTGAATCGTTGTCAGATCCGTGTCTTTCTTGTCACCGGTATCTCCATCTCCGTTCAAAACCTCGGCAGCTACTTCGACTTCCATGGCTTCTGGATTCCTTGCGCCTGGCACTCCCATTATTAAAAAATTCTCTTCCTTTTACACTGGAAAAAGAATCAAAAAATTATGAAACACCTCAAGTAAAACTTGATACATAAAAAGGATATTACGGTTGACAACAAAATTTTTAGAATTTACAGAGATAATTTGTAAAAAGCATAAAAACACTAAAAATTGATACAACCTCGTCGATGAATCGAATAAAATATTTTTCAGAATTTTCCCAATTATTATGTTGTATTTGGTTGTAATGACTTATAAAATTAGAAAAGAGACGACATAACCTCAAATATAATTTTCTAAAAGGGTTATTCTTTTATTGTACTGAATATAAAAGTCACGAAATTGTAGGAAAGCGTGTCACTTTGTATTTTGCTTCATTTGCACGAATTTTTAATTCATTACCTTATTAATTATTATGTTTACTCCAGTACGAAGTCACTGCAGAACTGGAAGTTGTCAATTCACTGTGATCCGGTTGGCGAGTTTGCATTGCTTCACTTTCTGTTGTAACCGTTGAGATTGGGTTCTATTTCAAAGCAGCGACAAAAATAACGACACGCGATTGGCTATCAAAACTAAAAAATTATTGGTTTTCACAGATAAGACAATTCAAGAAAATTTACGAACCCTTTTCATTTTTCTCATTCGTTCAAATACATCTCTTTATTAAAAAAATAAAAATGCATCCTATGAAAAATATAATATTATTAATAAATATTGCTAAAAATTAATTATTCAATCCGTTGGTATGACCTTTCAACAACAGATAAGTTAAAAATTGCTTCTTTCCTCTTTGGAAAGAATAAACCTTTTTTTTCTATAGTCCTTTAAGTATTTTCAGACCTCTCGATTACCTGCTTCTCGTATTTTACATTAGATTCTGATATTATTAGAAACTGGGAGATAAACATTTTAAAAGCTTAACAATCAATGTGCAGCTTTTCTAAAATAAAGCAATTTACAGCTTTGCTTGCTTTCTAGTTTGTGCGACAACACCGTTCGCAACGGCATCCTCGATTTCTTTCGTACCGAAGCCGAACTCGGACAAAATCTCTCTCGTGTGTTCGCCAGGAACGGGATTGGGCTTGTAAGCGGCAGAATTTCCGGGAGTTCGAGATAGACGGGCAGCAGGATTGGGAATCGTGACTCCGTCGATCGAAACCGTGAAGCTCTCCTTCTGCCGATTGTGCTTATTCGCGGAAGCGTCGCTCAGAGACAGAACCGGAGTCACGCAAGCGTCGCTCCCGTCGAAAATCGCGCTCCATTCCTTTTGCGTTTTCCCCTTGAATATTTCAGCAAGTTTCTTACGATTTTCCTCAAAATCGTAATAATGTGGCAACTCGTCGCTCGTCAGACCAAGTTTTTCCAACAGCACCGCGTAGAACTGAGGCTCTATTGCCCCTACAGCCATGTATTTGCCATCCTCAGTTTCATAAGTATCGTAAAAATGAGCCCCGCCGTCCAATCTTTGAAACAATCCTTCATTCTAAATATCTCGTATTATTTTCACCAAAGGTATATGAAAAATGTTAAATACTGAGTGTCAAACTTACACATTCTTTCCTCTGGGATTTCCCCAGAGGCCAGGAATTTTTTGGGACCGAAACATCCAACTGCCAAGGTAGGCAGCACCTTCCGTCATTGAAATGTCAATTACTTGACCTAGCTGGCTTTCAGAGCGCTCGTACAGAGCCATGACAATTGCAAAGGCACACATCAATCCACCACCTCCAAAATCAGCTGCCAAGTTTACTGGAGGTATGGGCTTCTCATTGGATCTTCCAAACAATGATAGTAAACCTTTCAAAAAATGTAAAATTAAAAAATCTCTAATTTAAGGCATGTTTAATATTAAATTGAGAGGCAAGCTATTCTACCAGATAAGCTCAAAAAATTGATGTCATGTCCAGCCATGCTCGCGTAAGGTCCCTCTTGCCCGAATCCGGTTAATCTAGCATAAATAAGATTCTTGTTCCTGGCCATTAAGTCTTGAGGGCCCAAATTTAATTTTTCCATTACACCTGCAAAAAGAAATTGACGGTTCAAGGGCTAGTTTCCTTTTTGATAGTTTGATATTTTCCTAGATTGATAGTTTCCTTTTTGGAATAAAGAAAAAAAAATTGGAGAACCTTTTCTGAATGGATCGATTACAACGTCACTGCGGTCACTCAGTTTCTTGAAAATTTCAACACCTGACTGGCTCTTTAAATTCAAGGCGATCGATCGTTTTCCATGTCCCAAGACATCAGGGTAAACGTTTGTTGATCCTGTCTACAGAACGTATATTTAATTTTATTGATTTTGTGTTAAATTGTGAAAAAAAAGGAATTTTCAGTGAAAAAATGAAAAAATTTTGAATACATCTCATAATTTTTAATAATTGCTTGTGTACTTTGAATTAGTGTCTCAATTACCTTATCCACTTTAATAACAGAAGCTCCGTAATCGGCGAGCAACATTCCGCAAAAAGGTGCCGGTGCCAAGCCGGCCAGTTCCAGGACTTTTATCCTTCTCAGCGGCATCCCCATGACGATTCAAGTTCAGTAGACTAAAAAAATTATTATCCAAATTACCGTGCTCGCACAGTCATAATTGAACGACCGGTCGGAGAACTTTGATCCCTCTTGTCCGTTCGTAAATAAATTTAATGAAAAAAAAAAACGATCAAGAGGCATCAATAAGCTCGAACAATGCGATCATCGATTATCTGGGCACAGATAATGCGATAATTACACGGGAAAGAGAGAAAGACTCGATGACATTTAACTGCGTAATAACTATGTTCCAGCAAAACGTAAACATTCCTTATTTTCTATCACGTGAAAAAGTGAGAGACGCGGAGAAAAAGATAAAAATTTAACAAAACTTTTGGACGGACACGAAAAAATGTCCAATCCAAATAGTGCGTCATGTTTTTTCAACCAATGAACGGTATTCTTTAATGATATCGCTGGAAAAAAGGTATTTTTTTTTCATGAAAATGCATTTTTTGGCTTGAAATAAACGGTTGAACGTGCTGAGAAAAAGTCAAACTTTGTATCAAACGTCAAAGAATAAAAATTGTAATTATTTTGATCGGACGTTGAAAGAATCAACGAAATTTTGTTGAATTACATATGCGCTTAGTTATTTGAATGGAATAATCGAGAAAATACTTGGAATCTGAAATACGGATCGCGAAGTCGAGGCACGAACGCTCTTCGAAACATCTGTCTGGTTTTTGGAACGCGCGGCCTCCGTCTGGTACTTTTTTTCTTTCGAGAGAGAGGGAGACGAAAAACCGTGCGGTTTCCGGGAGGATCTTTTACACGGGTACGGAGAAAACGTGTGTGACTGGAGGAAAAAAGCCATTTCGCCAAATAAGCGAATGACACGGAAATTTCGTACGAGGGTAAAAACGTGTATGCATTGTTTTCGCATATCGAGATTTTCGTGTTGAGACTCGATTCGTAATTCGTGCGACATCGCGTAGTTATGCGGACGCGTAAATAGGTGGGCAATAAAGAGCGAATCGCCGCGGAGAAGGCAAAAGTCGCGTTCGTCGTTCCGAACGATAAAAGCGACGAGCTAAACGATTGTAACATTTCCAAATATTGCGAGGCAGTGCGCGAAGCGAGTCAAAAGGATCACCGTCCGCAACGTGAGTTCTAACCGGCGTATGAGTTCGCACACTTGAACACGACATTGGTTATTGTACAGAAAAAAAATGGCGGCCGAAATGCAAAACAAGAATCGCATGATGGTTTTTAAGAACAAAGGGAAGGACCAGGACGTAAGTATTCAACGTTAAAAAACCATTTCTCTATTTTTCTCTCTCGATTCTTCTCGATCTGTCACTATTTCTCTCACGTTCTGATGACGAGTCGCGTCCGCGATAAGAATTTCCCACGATCCGTTCTCGGCCAACGCTCTTCTCTCACGCACTTGGCGCGTGAATAGCTAAATTTCTGATAAATCATTCACAATCACCGAACTCTATAAATTCCAAGCCCCATTTTTTCGGATTCTCCAATTCCACCGTTCACTTTTATCACATTGTAGAAATAAATTTGTTCGCGACATGGCAAAAAGCAGCAAACAGCCACAAAATCGTATGCCATTTTGGAGTTATACCAAACGTGCTCGTCTCGTCGTTCTCGAGTATTCAAAAATGTGCTTCTATTTATTTATCGTGGAATCGTTCCTGGCTTTTACTATTTAAAAAATAATTATGGAATTTTCATTCTTTGAATTTCATAGTCACGCGTGTATTGACATTGAATCCGCAGCGTTTATTGCATCATGTTCCTTTATTGTTTCAAAATTCAAACATTGTCATAATGTTTTTTTGGCGAAACAAAGTACTATTGTTACGATCGATGCAAAAATAGTTGCAATAACTTTTTTTTTATTGTCGTTAACAGATTACTTTATTTCATTCATTTTCTTTATTAGGAAATGAGAAGAAGACGAAACGAAGTAACTGTTGAATTACGCAAAAACAAACGAGAAGAGACGCTTCAAAAGCGACGAAACGTACCTATTACAGACTCTACTGGTATGTACTATTTACAGGATTTTCAATATTTCCCTATTGAACGCATTTGTATATAATTCTTGTCATTTTATGTTTTGTAACAGATGAAGATGACGTTGAGAGAACACTAGCAAAGATAAACCTGAAAGAATTGGTGGAGAAGGCGGCAAGTCTGAATCCAACTGAAAAATTGCAAGCTGTGCAGTCGGTACGAAAGTTACTCTCTTCGGATCGAAACCCGCCGATCGATCCCCTCATCGAGAGTGATATTTTGCCAATACTAGTACACTGCCTTGAACAGGAAGATAGGTACAAATATTTTTCATTTTTATTATTGACTTTAAGTAATCTTTTTAAGGATATTACCTCTGAAATGTAAAATATTAATTACTTGTTACTCTACAAACACTGACTTTTCACTTACATCTACATATCCATATTTACATAAATTTATAGTAGAAATGAAAAAAAGCATCAATCTTTTCCATTTACCAGTATGGATTTGCCATCCTTACGTTTCTATTCAATTTTAGATTCTTTATTAATAAACTTAATTAGTATATTATAAAATATAAAGATTTTTGAAAAGTATGCTATATTTTATGTAAAACGATGAAAATGAATTACAGACCATCTCTGCAATTTGAGGCTGCATGGGCTCTAACGAACATAGCCAGTGGAACATCGGAACAAACGCAAGCAGTTGTCAATGCCGGTGCAGTGCCACATTTTTTGCATTTGCTTCGATCCAGCCAACAAAATGTATGCGAGCAGGCAGTATGGGCGTTAGGTACGTCGTTTTCACACTGAAATACAAACGAGACACAGATAAATGTTTTATTTCTCGCGAAACTGACTCCAATATTTTTTTTTAGGAAATATTATCGGCGATGGACCGGGTCTGAGAGATTACGTGATTCAGCTCGGAGTCGTAGAACCTCTGTTAACGTTCATTAAGCCTGATATACCAATTACATTTTTACGTAACGTGACATGGGTCATCGTAAACTTATGTAGAAATAAAGATCCGGCACCGCCGGTTCAAACGATAAAGGAAATATTACCGGCGCTCAATATCCTCATTCATCACACCGACGTTAACGTAAGTTTGTTATCGTTATCGTCATTCTATTTAACGCTTTGCCATCGCTCGAACTTTGACTTTATATATTTGGTATTATTATTTGGCCTACGATTACATTTTTCGTGCATTATATTTAAAAATTACAATGTTATGTATGAGCAATTAACGTCACAATGTTAATTATCCGACATTGAGAACATTAATTAATCTTTAAAATAAAATCTGTATTATTTTTTAGATTCTGGTTGACACCGTATGGGCATTGAGTTATTTGACTGACGGTGGTAATGAGCAAATCCAAATGGTAATCGACAGCGGCGTCGTGCCTCACTTGATACCGCTGTTATCGCACAAGGACGTTAAACTCCAAACGGCCGCGCTGAGAGCGGTTGGAAACATAGTGACCGGTACCGACGAGCAAACTCAGATCGTCCTCAACTGCGACGCTCTCTCGCATTTCCCGAATTTACTTACCCACAATAAGGACAAGATTTGCAAGGAGGCCGTCTGGTTCCTCTCCAACATAACCGCCGGTAATCAAGCTCAGGTTGCTGCCGTCATCGACGCCGGACTTTTGCCACTTATCATTCGCAATTTGTCCAAGGTATTTCTTTTTTTTTAATTGTAGACTCGAATATTTTAGCGTTTTCGTAAATTTTTCTATTTTTCTCTGCAGACGGATTTCCAAACACAGAAAGAAGCCGCGTGGGCTATTAGCAATATGACGATAAGCGGCAGCAGGGACCAGGTCGCTCAGCTTATTTCTTGCGGCGTAATTGAACCTTTCTGCGAGCTTCTTTCTTGCAAGGATGTCCAAGTACTACAGGTAGTACTCGACGGTATCAATAACATGCTCAAACTCGCTGGTGCGGAAGTTGAACATGTGGCCAACATGATCGAGGAATGCTCAGGTGAATATTTCGAGAAAGATTCATGAAAAAAAAAATTGTTGAAAATATAACTCGAGTCTTTCTAAACGTAATGAGAGAACTTTCTCGGTAACGTGTGAAAATTATTTCAGGATTGGATAAGATCGAGGCTCTTCAGAATCACGACAACGTAGAAATTTACAAAATAGCTTACGACATAATCGAGCAATACTTTTCGGAAGAGGTGAGAGGAATGAGAGAAATGAAGAATTCGAGATTTAGAATTGAATTTAATAAAATGTGTTACGTTTTTTTGTCCAAGGTTGATGAAACGAATTTGGCACCGCCGGTTGGAGAAGGAGCTTTTGAATTCGATCCAACAACGACTATTCCAAGCGAAGGTTTTAAATTCTGAGAGGACCTCCTCGTTCCCTATCGAATCGTGCCGTCCCCCGAGAAACATCACAGGTACGGAGCAGTTACGCTTCCTGCTTTCTTCACCGATACAGAGTCTTTGTTCCGATGATATGACAGAGTGGCGGCCATCGCAACAACTCAATCGAAGAATCTCATTGTCTTATTTCGCGCGATGCGGAGAGCAACGCGTGAGATAAATATGAGAGAGTAGACAGCATCGACGAAAAGAAGATAGTAACTGAAAGAAAATTGAGAATATTGGAACGATCGCGGGGGGCCATTGTGAAACGTTTGATCGAGAGGAATAAAAGCGAGTAGCTCCGCTCATCAGTCGAGAAACGCCCCGAGAAAGTATAAACACAAAGTTTTACGAGAGGAGCAAGTTATCACAAACTTTACAAGTCGAATGTGTCTTTTTTTTCTTTTCTTCATCTTCTTCCATTTTATTTACTGATATGCGTTACATTTTAATTGCATGAAGATTCGTTATTGTCGAGGTGACGAGTCTGAAACAAATGCAGCCTGTTAGATATATGACGACATCCGTGTATTCCTATTAAAAAACGAAAAAAAACGAAAAAGTGTAATGATCAGTAATTTTGGTTATCTCTTTATCTCTGCGGTAGGAACACAGCCTCTAATGTTTTTTAATGCGGCTTCATCGGTAGCTCGCTGCAAGTCCGGTACTTTGAATCGTGTTACATTAAAAGAAAAAAAAAACAAGGAAAACAAGCGTTTCGTGTATATTTTAGCCATATTAAATTTATAGCGATATTGATTACTAAATAATAAAAAAAAATCGATTGACTACTTCTTCATTGGTAGAGATTAACGACTATGATTACGAGTTCTTGTGTACGAACAAAAGCGACAACAATAAAAGAAAGATTAAAATGTAGCATTAATATTACGCATCAATCAATTCGACTCTGAAGCGTTAGATTTTAATCAAACTCGCAGATAATGTTGTTTTATTTTCTCAAATATTTATACGGATCAATACGTCGATATCGTTTCCATATTCGAATGGCAAGCTGTAATGAAAACGAGGTGAAAAAGTAAACGAAACTTTTTTCCGCAAAAAGTGATTTTTACTCAATTTTCATACACGACTATGTTTCTTTTATCTCTATTGAGGGCGCTGCGAAGGGGTGAACGTCATCGGCGAGCATTTCCTCCGGAAGAGACTCTTCCGAGTCCGGTATGTACGTTGGAAAATGCAGGTTCTTTATATCTTTCTTGGGCAATATAGTGTCGTAGATTTGCAGAAAATTGTTCGTCTCACCAGGCAAATTTTGAGCGTAAACCCATAGGATATTGTACTTTGTATTTACTCGTAAAATCTGAAAAAAGGAAAAAATCAATTTTTCTTTTCTATTCAACGTTGCTTGAATCATATGACATCAGAATGCGAGAGATATCTCGAGCATCATCACTGATGCTTCGGTTAAAAAATTATCATGGCGAATTATACAAAGTTTTATTGGAAACATTATCTATGAGAAAGTTTTTACTTGGTAAAATCGCGATTATCGTGTTATTTGATTTACATGCTCAACATTTTTTAGAAAAATTATTGCAATTTAATTTCCTGATTAAATTTATTGATAATAATAGATATTGAAGGATTGTCGGTATAATGACCTTAACTCCTCGAAGTATGCGGTAGCTGTTACCCATATGGCCCGGCAATTTCGTTCCGGGCATGACGCGAGCCAAGGCCCCTCCCGAACCGATGTTTCCGGGCCTCCTGTGAGTTTTCGTCTGACCGTGTGTTGCTGGTTGTCCGTGGAATCCCCATCTCTTCATAACTCCTTGAAAACCTCGATCAACCCTAGATGACGAGAATAAATTCAAGCCAGGTTCAAAAGCTAGAGGCGTCAAATCGAATTATCGATCATTCTTGGAGGCAGAGAAAACTTACGTTTTTCCTCGGATGTCGACGTAATCGCCAGCCCTGAAATGCGCAGCGTAGAGAGGAGTGCCAGGTTGCAATGCCGCGTCATCCGTGATCATAAATCTCGCCAGTATCTTTTTCGGCATTACACCGGCCTCGTTAAACATTCCGCAATATTCTTTCGTGAACTATGACAAAAAGAGTAATTTTAAACAGGTGAAAACCTTAAACTCGTGTATATCCGTAGTGATATTAAACTCTTATAACGTTACAGTGATTATAAAATACTTTATTCCAAGATAAAAAATTTTGAATTACTTTCTGAGGATCCGTACTCTCTGCACCAACTACCAGACAGCCCTTCCTTCTCTTAGGAAGCTGGTATTTCTTACTTCCTATCCTAGGGTTAAAATTTTCTGGTGGTATATATTTAATGACGTGATTATCAAGTACCTGAAATTAATTTTGTTTAAAATTTTTTAAAGCTTCATGAATAAGTGATAGTTTCATTTGAAAAATAGCGACGAGGGATAGTTTTTCAATTCATTATTAATTAAAATCAAATAAATATGAAATTTTGAAACCTGTAACAAGGTAGCTGAAACTTTTTTCCCATTTTTCAACCACATAGGATAGATGCCTATTTTCTTTGCAATAACTCCTGTACGACAGGACTCTTGCTTTCTCGTTGTCACTGGCTCAATCGGTTCAATCTTCAGTGGAGATGGAGGCATACCGATTCCTATCTGACGAGGACCAAACTTGTCCTTTATAACATCTTGTATAAATTTTGTATTTGACGGTGTTATTTCCTCATTGTAAGGCTGAAATATTTTAAAAAATTGAGCATAAATTAGGTTGAATTTCGTATAAAACACATGAACAAAATTGAGCCTTTTCTTCATTTAGATATTTTTATAATTAGGTTGATGTCCCAATAGTTGGACAGAAAATCAATCCTGTCTCTAAGGTTGAGCCAGTTTGTTCCCAAAAATTAACAATATGAAAAATAAATCTCTGTATATGAAAAATAATCCTTACGATCATATTAAGAAAAGAATAATTCAAGTATTAAAGATAATATAGTAAAAATTGTCCAACTATTGGGACGTTTATCTTATCTAAGATTAATCAATAAACCTTGTATTGACTACTCTGAATTCAAAACCACGTTGCAGGTGCAATTTATTACACTTGCAAATTCCAAATTTGTGTTTAATTAGAAAAAATATACATACCACCCTATGTTGTTTGGGCAACCAGGGTGGATATCTCTTTTTTGGTTTTGGATTTAGATGTGACTTGGTTCGTACTTGAGTGATGTGTATTCTGAAAGAGAAAAGTTCATTAACGTTCACCTTCGATTTTTATTGCACTGAAAAAAACAATCTACAATGTAAATAATTCGTACCTGGGCTTCAAAAAATTATTAACGATGTTCAAAGCGTTGCTAACTTTAAAGATAGATGCCATTGTCGAGAATTACTGTAACAATTAATAAAGCTGGAAAAACATCGCTCAGGGATTGAATACGACTCCAAAAACTACTGCGAAAAGCGAAAAAATTGCGCTCGATGAAATTTTAACGAATTCACGATCGAATCTACAAAAACTGTAATCGTCGTGATATTGGATTAAAACTTGGAGAGAGTGTCAGAATATAGTATTTTATGCAAGTTGACGGATAATATTTTGCGAGATATCTCGGATAAAAAGAATCTTAAAAACAGAGGTTATGCCGAATACATTTCCTCCATTGCGAGTCCGAGTTTGAGCCACCTCGTGTGATCGTGTCGCGAGTATTCTAGATTCAACACTTTGTCGCTAGATGGCGAAAAATGACTTACCAACGATAGGTAACCGCGATTTCTGTCGCTAAGCGCGGATAATTTTGTGTGATTGGTAACTCGGAGTCGGCAAAAAAGGACGGCAGGAAAAGTTAGTTTGATCCGACAGTAATGTCGGATATCTCGACGAACGCGAAAACGCGAGACACAAGTTCAAAAGGTGTGATGCACGATGGAGCGAGGTGCATCGACGGGACGCGCTTGCTTCGCCTTTCAATTTTCGTTAGGTAAAATCCAATAAAAGCATTATCCAGGATGCACAATAACGAGATCTTCTGCATATATTGCTCGTACCATTAATCTCCGATAAATCTCGTCCAGTCATTGAGTAAAGCGTTGCTGACACACGCTTCATTGTAGCTAATATTAATCCCCCGATGCGTCAAGGTCCATCAATCGGGTATTCGTATCGCCAGTATCAAATCCAATTCATTTTCGTAATCCCGAAGAACAATGGAGTACAAAATCAGCGTTTTACAGCTCGCAGGCAACAATAGCCCGTGTAAAACGTGTGTTACTGCGCAAAGCGATGAAACACAAGATTTCGCTCGGATCGTCACGCCCCCATTTGCGCCTATTTTAATTAATCGGTCCTTTATTTTTTTAATTATAATTACATTGCTTATTTATTTGCATCATAATGATATTACTTCATTCATATAATATAAATTCTCTGCTGAAAAAAGGTGTTTTGTGGGAATGATTAAAATCTTTTGAAATAATAAATATAAAATATGAAAAATTTCGATGAAAAACTCTGCAAGTATTCTGACATTTTTTCAAAGCTACTGCTGACGTGCGTTTCGAGACACGCACGTCAAGAGTCTTTGACGAAATTGAAAAATGTTCTTCTGTATGATATACAAAAAGAAGAAGAAAAAAAAAACGTTAAGCAAATTCGAGGTAAAATCTTGAGAGGTTGAAAATGTTGGCGTTTTAGCCACTAATTCGCTTCGATGGCCGGAAGGGGAAGGGCTGCCGAGGTGAAAGTGGCAAAAAGGCGAGTTATTGCAGCTATAGAACATTTGGAATGGCGAGCGGGCGATAACGGCGCCTCGTAAACGCTGTGAATCGGTATAAGGCCGGTAAGCACAGCTTTCCTCGGACATTCAATGTTTTTAGTATCAGTCAGGCATTAACTACGATCGTTCCCTTATACTAATAAGTTTTCCCCGATACGCTCCGAATATTCTTTTGAAAATATACTCGTGACTTATTCGAACCCCGGGTCCGCTCGTAAAAATTTCCTTCGGGGTCGAAAAATGAAATATTGCTGCGTTATAAACGATATAACAAGTGTGGAATTATTTGAATACGAAATAATCGAAATTTGTATACGAATTCGAATGAGAATATTGAATGCAAAATTGGATGAAGGTCGATGATAAAAATTTCGATAATAAACGGGAATATATTATATTCAAAATAACCAAGAATTGAGAAGCTTTACCCGAATGAATTTTCATGAGTCGCGGAAGACGAGAAGAGCGACTGGAAACAACTGTTGTGCAAATTATCGTTGTGCGTTTTAATTAAAATTCTACGAGAGGTAGTTTCGCTCGCGACGCGTGCCAATCGCTCCCCGAAATCGCGTCCAACCGACTAAAGTACATTTCCTCTTCCTCTCATTCCTTCTCCTTTTTTCTCCAAAACCTCCAGTGCATTGTCGCGTGCTGTTTGCAAGCTTTTTGCACGACTCCCTGATTTCGTACATTTTCTTGCATGTATTTGCCAACCTGTGGAGATCGCACTTTAATAACGTTGTCGAGGGGTGAAATATTTTTAATATGATTTTATTTTGATTAGAATATGTATAGTTCGTTTGCAATAATTTCCCTGGCAAGTGAGCTTAAAACTTTCAAGCTTTGTTTTTGCTACATCACTATAATAATATTCTCTCAATATTTTATATCTCCCGTTTTTTAATTCATTGATGAGCCACCTTAACACGAGGCCTCATGGCAGAATGACCAATACTTTGTTTTATTAATGGCCATAAATTTTAAATTCGATATTCAATAAATATTATTAACATTTACTCATTTTATTTTATTTTTTCTTTGAAACATCCAAATAGAGCAAGTTTCTGGGCTAAATAGGCAAAAAATGCTTTGGCCAAATGCTTGGGAGTTAACACGAAATAACAGTGAACACGTTTTGCCCGCTTTGATGACAATTGGTTGGAAACGGCCGGTCATTAGCACGCAAATGCTAATGCTAATAATCAACGATTATTCGGTGGGGGATGCAGAATAAAAAGGCACCAAAACTAACAGGCACTAAATGCGATGTATCGGATTTATTTTTCCAATAATTTTAGTTTTTACTCGATACAGACAATTTTAATATTTTTTAAATTATGGGCAATTCACATATATGAATTTCATTTATATTTTTTAAGGCCTTTTAAAATTTGATTCTCTTTTTCATCACGCAATATTAAATAATTTTTTGGACACTTTTTTTTTATTACAAAATATTTATTTAATAATGAAAATAGTGATGCAGTGGCGTGTTTAGGTATGTCTAGAATTATTTTAATGCACCGAGCAGTTTTTGGATTAAAAAATAAAAATTATACTCACGTGAGAATCAGTCGGTCGTCGTTGGTCATCTTTGAAAATTTAACCTGCTGTTGAACATCGTAAACTTTAGTGCGAGCGAATCTTCCGCGTCGGTAACCGGTTCGGAGTTCACCCGTGGGTAAAATTATTCGCGAGGGAAGCCTGCGACAGAAAAATGATTAATTCAGAGCGCCGAATGTAACGAGCGAACCAATTTCCGCGAGTTTGTCTGTAAAGTTACGCAACGAAGAACTTGCGGTTGACTCGGGAGTTCGAACGAGCTGCGAAAAACTAAAAAAAAAAACAAACTTCTCCATAAAATGGCAGAAGACGGAAAAATTTGAATAAAATAGGATGCAAGTTACAAGTGCGGATAAGCATTGTAAAATTAACGAAAGGATTGCGCAACAATAATGTGTGAGCTCGTGTCGGGAATAAAATATGTTTAAAAAGAGTATAAGGTGTGCAATGAGAAAGGTCCGAAGGGTTTGGTGCGCGCTCGCGAGACGAGAGAGAGGCCCGAGCCCGCGGCAGCGAGAAAGAAAGAGGGCGAGAACGCGCTCGCTCCGTGAGCGAGCGACGAAATAGCCAAGTGCAGAGTCAGTTCGACGGCGACGCCGGAGCGAACGAACCGACACCAGCAGGACGTGCCTTCCTAGCCCTCGATCGTCGATCTTTCCGTTATATTTCTTCGCTCGCGACTAAAAACAAACTATACAAAAACACACTTACACACATGTACACACACATATACAATAAATTGAAATAAATAAATGAATAAATAAATAAATAAATATAAATGTATAGGAGTACGCACGTACAAGAAATAAAGGAATAAATATTGAAAAGAAAAACGATTTGGAGAGAGAAACGAAAGTCGTTGCTCTTCGATTGAAAAAGAAAAAAAAAAGCCCGAGCCTGAACTTGTCTCACCGATCAGGGATAAACTCTGGGAATACGCGTGGTCATTCTCAGTGTCGCGAGTTTTTGGCGCGAAAATTCGGTTCTGCCGATCCGTCGAGAGGCACGAGTGCGAGAGAGGAAAAGTGCGACTCGGATTTTTAGTTGTGAGAAGCTGAGAACTCGGGAATCGAGAAATAAAGTGCCGGGGAAAAAAGTTTCGGTACGGAACTGGAACGCGATCGAGCGCGAATACACCCAGCGGTTTAGGCGCGGCCCCCGACGATTCTCGCGTTCATTCGATTCACGCGTGTTTTCTCGCCAATTCTTCATCCCCATTATCGTTCTCTCGTCGAAGCTCCAAGTGAATTCGAGCTCTTTGCGCCTGACACTCCGATCGTCGGCTCTCTCTCTCTCTCTCTCTCTCTCTCTGCAAACAAATCGTTCTACGGGGAAAACTGAGGGGTGGAAAATAAGTGGAAACAGTGATTGACTAAAGTATTTCAATTATTTTTCGTGCAGGCTGTGCAACCCCTTCGGGAAAGTGTGTCGCCGAGGCAGACTCGCATCCTCGGGGAGTTTTAACTCGCTCCAAGGTGGAATAAATATAAAGAAAAAGAAAGGAACTGGAGAAAAATGGCTTTCGGGATGATCGCGTCGAAGCGGCTCTGCCTTCTTCCTATTCTGCTCGTCACAATTTTCTGCATCGGTGAGTCATCAATAATTCTTCATTTACATACTATTTCACCATTTCATAAATCATCATACAGATGGATAGTTTTAGGCGAAAAATTACGATTTTTTATCGTACAGTAGAAACAGTTTGAATATTTTCTGAATTTTTTCGTATTGTGATAGTTTGGAAAATTTTTAAGACTTTTCGAATAAAACGTAATAATTTTGACTATAAAAATGTCAGAATTGTTATATTTTGTACGAAAAATTTTCAAATTTTTTCTACATTGTCATTAAATTATGAAAAAAATACCAACTTTTCGTATATAAATATTTTCGTGTACAAAACATGATAACCCGTATTTATAACTAATTAAAAAATTTTAATAATTAAAATGACTATATTTTATATGGAAAATCCTCAACATTTTTAAACTGTTACGACAGAACGAAAAAAAAACACAATAACTATTCGTATGTAAGACTATTTCGGTACAGACATTTATAAAAATTATTCAACCTTGAAAGACTTGACAAATAATTGATTCGTGAATCAAAAAAATAATAATATTATTCAGCATTTGAATTAATGAACGCGTTTTGGATTGGTTCTTCGAGTCTTCTCGAGTTGAAATTAAAAAAAAGTCAAGGGCGAGAAAACTGAAAAAATTTAGAGGTAGAAAGGAATTTGAGAGAAAAAAAAAGAAATGACGAAACGAGGGTACAGGAGAAGGAAGCAGACGTGCCGGGGAAAAAATGACCCACATATCGAATGACACGAACGAAATGAAAATTATGACTATAGTTTGTTGCTAAAATCTATTATTAGAGTAATCTATTATCCATCGTGTAAAGATTCGTTTTGAAGCTACACATGGAACAAGGTCAATCGATCAATTTAATTAATCGTCTCTCTTTCTCATGCCTCGATATCTCTCTCTCTCTCTTTCTCTCGATTTGATGCTCCAGAGGCCTTCGCACCCCTCCCGACGTCACCTTTACCCTTTATCCGTCACGCTTTATCCATTTAAACTTTATTAAAAGTTTACAAGAAGCTGATCACCGGTTTTCGTGCCTCATCGTCGAAATCGTTATTCTCGTTGAGAGCGCGTTCAATTCGATCTCTCTCTGTCACTCCGCTATGCACGGCCGTCACTCTTTTCCTCCGCACCGCTGTCTTTTTTCCTCCCTTTTTTCTGGCACCGCCACCTTTTTGGCCCTCAATCTCAGTCCAATACGGCTAATGGATAAACCAGGTATAAAAATCAAAATTCATCCTCGTCCAGTCAAGTTTTAGCATCGTTTCAACTCGCTCTATCGAATTTGGTGGAAAACAAGTAGAGTGGCCCAGTTTTCGTCAGACCGGGACACGCTTTTCGATTTTATCGATCGGAAAAGTCGAGGCCACCCGAATTCTCTTAAATCATCGTTTTCGTCAGACCACCACGGGACCGTATCAATATTTTATATGTTATTACTTTCCCTATACTTATTTAAATAATACGTTTTATTTATAACTGCGTATTATATACATGTATACAGGCTGCACTTGGGAAACTGCTGTGAAAGTGATTTTAGGTGAAAACTTCTGAAGTGGTATATATTTTTATGAGAATAACAGTGGCAAGTATCGATACAATAGGACGATAAAAATCTTTGGGAAACTCGGGTTAAAGTTGTCGAAAAGTGGAAAAAGAACCTTAAGGTTTTTGCACGTTGTCAACTTAGGACACTCATCTCGAGCAATTTCGGTGGTCGCTTTCATCCTTGCTCTCGCCGGCGTCGTCGCTTGTCCTGGGGGCTCTCGCCTCGCTTCCTTCGACCAAACGTTGCAGCGCCATCCACTCGATAAACGAATTTGCGGTTATGGCGGTGATCGCGGTACACGACAGAGTGCCCTCTCCCTCGGCCCAACCAACATTTCACAATGAGCTTCTCCCTCCCTATCTCTCAAGTGAAACGTGTGCGCTAAACTCGATATACAATTCAATAATATTCAACTTCAGCTCCAGACCCGAACTTTACGCCCTATTAGCCTCGATCTCCAGGCCAGTTATGACTCGATATTCAAAATTATTTATTTCATCGGAGAATATCGTCTTATTGCCCGCCCACGCGTTATATTTATATAATACGCCCTTATCAATTGAGATTCTTATTTTATTAGACTTTATTTATTATTATTAGTGTTTATCTGCGATAGATCGAGGTGCATCGAGGAGAAATGAAATATTCATTTTCAGCATAAAAGTGACTAAACTCTTTTGAAATTCAATATAGAGAAGTTTGAATTTTTTAAAAAGGTTTTTTAATCAATTAGTTTAATCATTGAGTAGGAAACAATATTCATTTTGAAGACATACAATCTTTTTGAGAGAATTCAAGATACCATCTCTGACAAAAGTGAATTTTTCATTAAGAATTTTGGTGGAATTTAGATTTCATGTATTATTGTCATAAATTTTTCATTTTTTTTCCATTGGCTGTAATATCAATAAATTGTTTAAAAACATTTATTAACCAATTTTGACATTTGATAAAATGTTTAAATAATTGAAAATTAAAAAATTTGTAATTTTTTGATGATCACGACTTTCTATAAATTTTGAAGAATAAAAACGTTGAAAGTTTATTGTGAACACTATAATTTTTCGACTTGATTGCCAAGGTAGAACTTGTCTCAGTAAAATGGCCTCATTTTTCATGCGAAAATGCATATTTAAGCTTTAAAGGGGTAGGTAACATAAATTCACGTCGGTACATCGAGAAACACTGGCTTGACGAGCGTCTATTTGGCTCGCATAAATCGAAAAAGAGGTTACGTTTGTAAATTTTGTGCGGCGAAAATGTGTGCAGAAATATCTCTCATGGCTCCATAACCGTATGTTTTCGGTCATCCCTGTGCCCATTTTAGTGGGCAATACGTAACAATGACGAGCGGCGAGAATGGCCGAGAAATGAGAATTGGTGGCGACGATATCGCGGGATTCCTGCGGCGTCAATTTCTCTACACACGCGCTTTCATGAAATATTTATACGCCGATCCGACCATATCCATTCGTTGTTTTATTTTTACGACTTTATGACACGACAAGGAGGCACGATTGTTTTACAGATCGTTTCGTTACATTTCCACCTTCTTCCTCCTCATCCTCGATGCTACACATTTCTCGAATACTCTATTCATTTTTCTACACAGGGAATACCTCGTTTTATGCCCCGGTATAAACTTTTTCCTGCTTTTACTCCTGAACAATAGAATTTTTTTGTGCTACCGTTCAAATATTTGCTCGGATTACTTTTTGACACACAATCCGACGCTGTCCACCGTGAACTTTATCAATGTTGATATAAGCAAAAATTCGAACGATCAAAGATCAAGAGAACAATGCCAATCATTTCTATTTCTTTTTTTTTGTAACGTGTAAACGTCATTAAAAATGTCCTGGAGTTAAAGTACTCATTCGTGAAACTTTTTACGATAGTAAAAAAATGTAAACTAAAAATTCACAAAAAAATTTTGGAACGTTGCACTGCGTTAATTTGAGAAAAATATTGTTTTTAAATTAATAAGGGATTTTATGGGAAAAAATTGTGTGTATTTCATCTTGATTTTCCGATCTTTGATAAATATTCGATGAAATGTGTGCGCACAAATCGTAAATACCATATAATTAAAAAAAAAGAAATAAATGAAATGGTCGTTTTGTTAAAAAAATGCCACCTCTTAATAGCCCCATTTTTATTTCACTTCGAATTTATGGCGTATTTCATTGTTTCAAGGGCTTTACTTCCGTGTAGAGATATTTTAAGACGAAGAAATTCGTGCTCTCGAGTGTCGCCGACAATAAATGTTCGTAAACGTTTCATTCGGAGATTTACTCCTATTGTCTTCTCGTGGGGTTCTATACTCGCGACGGCGAGACTTCGTCCACGGCGAAACACTCGCGCAATTTGGAATCACGAGAGCGAGAATCCAGCCCATCAAAGTCATGAAAGACTGATTTATACGAGAATCCGATCCCCTCCCATTTCCCTTGTTTATGAGCTCCCCATCTGCGTCGCATCGATCTGTCATCTCGGAATTTTTTTATCGTTTGTTCATTATTTCTTTCTATCACCGTATCGGCCCGGACCATGAGAATATTCTTCAGCGCTTTGACACTTTTACGATCACATCGTCCTCTGCACGAAAACAACCAGCTGTAAATATTCATTATTAATCTGGAGGGTGGATTAAAAGAATACAAATTGTGGCAATTGTCGAAAGGGAAGATTTAGTAAGTTAGAATCTTTGTCCATGAGAATTATTATGCTAATTCATGAAGTTCTTTTTTTTACTATGAAACAGAGACACGGATCAGACACATACATTTTTATTATATCTTTCTCAAAAAACGGATCCAAAAATCGGTTTTTTGGCTTGTTCGATACAAATTTTTGGATTGCGCCCCGAATAAGTAGCATTTTCGTTATCTACAGGAAATTTCCGATCGAATAGGCTCTTAAAATCGAGAAAAAAAATTCAAAAAATTTTGCGAATTTTTTAAGGTATACCCCTTTCCATTTTTTCGAAAATCTTCAGGACGTCATAACTTTTTAAAACATTGATGAAATAATGTGATCCTTGCGCCATTCGCTTCGTTTTCCAAAAATTTTTAAAAATCACCCATAATAAAGTTGATTTGGTTAAGAGAAAGAAATGATATCGTTAATTGAAATTTTCAGGGGTCCAAGAGACCCCGAAGGGGTCACACGCACCCAGTGTGACCCACCAAATTTTTTGAATTTTTTTTTGTTCGATTTTAAGAGCCTATTCGATCGGAAATTTCCCGTAGATAACGAAAATGCTACTTATTCGAGACGAAATTCAAGAATTCATACTGAAAAATTAAAAAAATTGATCCTTTCCAAAAAACTGGGGCTTTGGGGGCCCTATTGAGAGCTCGCACTGTATCAAACTGTATCAAACTGTATCAAACTTTAACTCGTAAGCTTAATAAAAAAATCTGCAAAAATTTTAAATATTATACATGTTTACATTTAAAACGATGAAAATGTTATTAAATAGTAAAACAGAAACAGGCGAAACGTATAATTTAGTAGACAAATGATTGGCCAAGCTATATAGTAGTAGAATACGATCGGTAGTTAGTTAATAAAGTTTGTGGTTGAATTCAAATCATGGTAAATTTGGTAAGATGGTACGAGACAATGTATGTGGAATGCGACGTTTATGATTACCGGATAGGTCTCCGGAGCACGATCCAAGGATATTTGCTAACTTCCGGTCCTGGAGTGACATATGTATGTAAATGCGTACAGGGGGGATATCGCAAAATTTGTACGGTATCGATCGAGGGTAGAGACGTACGACAGGAAACGCGTAAAGTCATCCAGCCCGTGAGCTAATGGGCCAATCAGTTAACGAGCCAAGTACAGCGGAGCAGCGGTAATAGCGTCAATACTAGATAACAGCTTGCTTAGCCAGTCATGATGTAATTGCTCCAAGAGTCAATGCTTTCCTCTCTAATAAAGTTCCGCCTTTCTTCCTCCAACACTCGCTCTGCTGTACTCCAAAAATTTTCTCAAGATTACAATTATTCAACATTTACAACATCTTACGTCTAGCATAAAATATCTGACATTTTCGTAAACTTATTTATTTATGAAATACTGTTCAAAATTTAAATATAAGATGGGTTTTGAATTGTTAAAATATTAGACAGCAATTTTGAAGTAGATTTGAAGTCAATTTATTTCCTTGAATATTTTAAAAAGAAAAATATAGTTGAGGGAAGCCTTAGATGTTGAACTTTATTGGGAAGTTCATCTTTAAATAAAATAGGTACAAGATTTTTAATTACGAGAAATCAGAAAAGATTTTTCCCTCATTAGGGACTCATTATTCGGAATATATTTTCATTTTCATATCGAAGACACGAAAGGTAAAAAAAGAAACGCCGAAGACAATGGGAGTAAGAAGGTCCTGAAAAAAAAGAGCGTCGACAGTGGTGCGGGTGATGTCAATCAATATTTATCCATCGGTATGTTGCCGCTTATTTTGGTATAACGGATGAGAAGGAGCGGAGACAATTCTTACGGGCAACAAAACGTAGTTGGAAAATGACTTCCTGCGCTGAGTGAAAATTCTATAATGGAAAGTCCGAATGAAAAGTTGTTTTCCATCGTAGTCAGCCATTAGCTTTTGTCCCGGAATTTCTACTCGGTATTCTCCATCAGCATTTTGTTTTTCGATAATAGCTGCACCGGCATCAACGAGGAGTCGTAAAAGTTCGACCAACTTTTGTCTACAGGGCAACATTGAATCGAGCCAGTCGAGAATATCCACCAGAGACATTGACGTAGGGTCTATTGAGTGATGTTCGATACGTCCTTCTTTTTCCTCTCACTCTAACGAATCCTCTCTCTTTTTTTATCCATCTCCTCTCTCTCTCTCTTTTTCTCACTCGTACACTTTCTTCGACGCTGTCTCACTTTTATTATCTTTCTCCTACTTTTTTTCAACATCTTTTATCTTTTCGGTTGTCTCGCACTCTCTACACATACATATATATTTTCGCTCCCTCTCTATTTCTCCATTTTAGTCGTTTTTTATCTTTCTGCTCTTTCCTTCTGAACATTCTCGAGGAAAAACTTTTCTCCCTGACCATAGCGTGCCACTTTACCTTTCCTTCAACTTTTACGACGAAAGAACGTTTCGGACCGCGCCAAGCTTTTGTGGTACATCACAACTTTGACATACAAAGTGCTCCAGTACGGAGAGCATGTTACATAAAGTAAAACAATTTAAAATAAGGTACACGTGCGTTGACATTATATTATGTAACAAATTTTATTTTTAATCATAAGTATTTTTTAAATTAAAATTTCGACAGGTCGAATACAATGAAATATTTTTTTCATGTATTTAGTGTATGTATATGTATTTAGTAATGCACTAACAGTTAATGATAACAATTTGGAGCGAAATGAAACTTTTAGATTACTTTTCTGTTCAATAACTAATTGATAAATTTGAGAAAAATTTATTCTCGTGCTGAAACATCATACAATATTCAAAATCGACTGCTAAGTGCTTTGCAAGCGTTCAATTCTGGGGAATAATTATAGAAAATAATGCGGTTGAACTCGTGACCTAGTTTACCCCTTTTATTCCATTATTCTTATTATTCCTTAATCGTTTCTACTTCACAAAAATTTTAGAAGTCCATATTGTGCTCGAATCAATATTTGTATAGGTTTTTTAAAAATCTAGTGAGCCCATTTTACACCCAAACACTTTGCGCATTAAAATTTTTAGGAGCCCATTTTGCCCTCACATATAGTTTTAGGTTTTGGAAATTTCAGGCAGCCCATTTTGCCCTCCTCTCTCCTATGTTGCTATTTTATAATACGTTTTGATAATGCACAAAGTTGCAGTCCCCTTTATGAAGACTACTTCGCCAGGAAGGAGCGAGGAAGCACTTTTTAAATATTAAACAGAGCTATCGAAGTACCTTAATGCTTGGACATAATGATAGTGACTTGTCTAGGGGGCACGAGTTCGTCCTCTGTGCAGAATCGTCAACGCGTATAAGCTACTTAGGCTGGCTGATACGTGATATTGTCGGCGCAGAGGTAGCAGATGTTCCTGGCATTATTCTCGGAATTCTCCTCGAGAATCCGTTCTCGGAGTTAAACCGACTATTCCACGCGTTAGGCACCCTCTGCAGTTATGTTAATTATTGTTGTTCCTGTTATCAATATAACATGTACACGCTTTCATCCCGAGCTCCTGGCAATTTGCGTATACCGCGATTGTGACAGAAATATACTGTTCTTGGCCCTGCTTTTCGACTCTAAGATAGTTCTCGTGAAAAATAAATTTGGACAAATTTTCTTAAAAACTTGCACAAATCTTCTTGGATGTGATCTGAATATGTGGTCTAAATTTTAAAAAGTTTTACCACGTGTAGAAGTCAAGATATTTATTGTTAAAAACTTTCCTTGACCTCGTATGTACGTGCGTGTAAAAATTTTAGGGAACTTCACCGTTTGAAACTTGTGATATTTATTGGTAAAAACACAATTTTTGAAATTTCTTCATCACAGCACATGTTAGAGATTCGAATTTTTAATAAAATAACTATCTCAACTTCTAAAATTCTAAGGAAAGCTTTTTTTAAAAGCTGTTTTTATTATTAATTTACTCACTAACTGACGGACTCCAAAGAACTGGTCGAACTGCCTGAATGTTGTCGATGAAGAAAAATTCGCATATTTTCCTTAAAAGTATAGATAAAAGAATTATTAAATGTTTTTTTTTAAATTGCGATTGGAAAAAAATGGGCTCGCAAATTTCAAAACTTACATTTTTGACGAAAAATTTCACGAATTTATCAAAAGCTGTTGAAACTCCTGAGTTTTATCGCCTATGTTGAAACTTTCCACTATTTTTTCCATCCTAAACAGCTCGTTACCTCCTTATTCTTTTTTTTTTCTGAATTGGTCGTTACTCGCATTTCGTTCCTTCAATTCTGATAATTTCGCCCGTAGTCTCGAAAGCCGAAAGCGCCGCAGCGCTGGAAAAATTCATTTGCATTCGGTTCGTTTCACGAGCCACTGCGGCGCATTTAACATCGGTAAAAACTTTGGCACGATTATTTCAAACGGATCTCGGGCTCTCAGCGTCGAAATAACTATAACTGAAATAAAATTAGCCGAAAAAAATATAGACGTCTCTCCATCGTCCGCGCAATTTCAACCTCATGCAAAAATAAAGAAGCAGCCCGCGCAAAGAAGCAGCACGTCGAGCGTTGAACGTCCTGCTTAAGAGCTTCGTGACGAGAACCCCGATGAATGAAAAATCTTTGGAAAATAACAAATCGAAGAATTTGCATGGGCCCATCATTACTTCTCATTCAAAATATCTCGCGGCATCAGGGGCGGAGAGACCGTGGGAATATAAATTTTTCAAGGATTCGCTCCGGCTGGCAGGGATATCGTTAAAGTATTAGAAACGAGAAATTTTTCTCAAGAACGAGGCCCTTATTTTATAAAGGGAAGCCGTTGAGAAAAGTTTCGTGCCGGGATCCCGCGAGCGCGGGAGTTCGTCTCTCGTTATATTTCTCCCGGAGTTTTGCATTTTTTAACGTTCTCCGGAGAGAGGGACGTTATCGCTCACTTCGCGATCCCGTACGTAGACGATCATGGGGGCGAAACTATATATATATTATGTATATACGTACGGTATATATGTACATATAGGCGTCCGACGCCAGCGGAAATCCCGAAAAGTTGGAAGAAGGATGAGGCCAGTTTCACGGGCGAGAAAGAAAAATCGAGAGGGGCGGCAACGAGATTCTGACGAGACGCGGACGAGAAATGGACGGAGGGAAAAATAGAAAGAGAGAAAACCGTATGGGACGTGAGAAAAAGGCCGCCGGGGTGCGCGCGGGAGTCTTCGAAAAAACGTGTTTCGCCCCCCGGGCCGTGTGTGTCTCGTTCCCTCGATTTTTCCCATCCGGCGCGCGTGTGTACACAGCAGGGCGCCAGGAGGGATAAGTTAGAGGCGAAGAGAACGCCCCGATAAAACTCGCTTGGCTTCCGCCCCAGCGCACGTGCCCCGAATATTCCTAGTTGCTCTCTTGCTTTTCGTCCGATTATCTATTTTTTCCTTTTTTCCTTTTCCAAGTGAAACTTATTGTACGCCCCGAGTTTGGGATAAAATGAACGTTCCGCGGTACGAAACGGATATGCGACACGCATCGCGGTGCTGCCCGAACGGTGCGCTGGGTCACAAATTCACTCAAATATAAATATGGCAGATATTACTATACTAAAGCGACAACTATACCGATTATATTATTTAAGTAATTGGCAGTACGTTAGCTCTACACTTAACTTCTCTACTCATGACCATACTTTTTCGTATTTCATCTTGAATTTGGCTACTTTAAAAAAATGGACTATTTTGGAATAAATTTACTCAAAAAAAACTCCTCTACAGTTTTAAAAAGCCAAATTTAATTTAAAAAATGGTCATGAGTAGAGAAGTGAAGAGTAGTACGTACTGCCTGATTCTACTATCGTGATTTTTCTCAGTGTAATAATCTCTCGCATTTTTTTTAAGTTTGACATAGTTTTATCAATATACGTAGTCCAAGTGTTGATAGATAAAGATAAAAAATTATTGCTGAAATGGTATTAAAAAAAAACTTGATAAATATAATACAGACTTTCACGACCCGTTTTTTTTTCGAAATACCTGGATTATATTTGAAACAAAAAATTTAATTTTGTTGAATCAAGCATAAATGTGTTTCGCCATCTGTGACCGCCAATTTAGTTGATTTCAACCAAATTTCGACTTTTTGTTCTCAGCAGAGATGAGCAGCGTGATGCTCTTCTGTTCACGAATTAATCGCTTTCCCAATTTGGTTCAATTATTCCATGTGGAGGTTTGGTAATACGTCATTCACAGAATAGTAGATTTCGGACTTGCAATATATATCGAAAGGAAGAAAAAACGATTTTGATAAAAAAAAGTGCAAGAAATATTTCAATGAAATCAAAAGAATTATATTGAAAAAAAGTGAATTCAAATAGTTAAAGTAATTTAAACGCTAAAATAATAAAAGTAAGAGAAATTATTTCAACAATTCATTTCGTTGAGCCAAATAAGTGTTTTTTTTTCTATTTCAAATAAATTTTGGCTGAAAGAACAAAATGAGAGTCAACAAAATATATTTGGCTATTCCAACAAATCTTTTTCTCAGTGATAAGCTTAGAGGGATGCTAGAGAGGTGAAGCATAGGATGAAAAGATCATTGATTTATATAGGAAAAGGAGATTGATTAGTAAGTAACTTTGTTGGTAAAGACGCCCAAGAAGTATATAAGATATCGTCTGTTGGCAACTCTCTCTCTCTAAGCCAATCTTAGAGAAAGAGAGAGAGAGAGGAAGGAAAGCTTGCGGGCTATGATAATAGATGGAATTCTCCAAGACCTTGGCATCAGAGTCAGAACATCTATATATAGCGATCAAGCCAGTCCCTCGGGAATCGAGTACGTATACGTATACGAAGTGTACATTCTCCGAGACAGATCGAACGCGATCCGCGGCCAGGATGACCGGCGAGCCTCGAGCATACTTGCTTGGACGCGACTCCGGACTTTGAGATCCCGAGGAATGGCCGTCCCAACGAATCCGAGCCACGAATTTAAGGAGAAAAAGCTCTCACGGAATTTCATCCGGACGAAATTGTGTCAACGAACTCCCATTATATTTTCCTTTTTCCACACATTTTTCACGTTCAAAAAAAACTCACTCACGTAAAAAACAATTTTTTTCGCGAAGTGTACCACGCGCGATAGCTGGAAAATGGTGAATTCGAGAGAGAGAGAGAGCAGGAGTGAAGAAGTGGAATGAGGAAATGGAAGAGAATAAAGAGAGAGAGAAAAAAATAAATCTGTGTACACGCGAAGGAGTTTCGTGTCGTGGAAAAAGTGGAATGGCCCAGCGAGACCGAGAAAAAATGGGAGAGAGAGAGAGATGGAGGAGGGAAAAGAAAAGCGGAGATCCGCGCGGCGAACGGTCCAGGCTCTTCTTCAAAACTTGATCAAACTTTTCGACAAGATTTCCCAATAACTTTGGGGCGCGGTGTATATACGCTTCGCCATTTTTATTCCTCTCGAGCGGCTCTCGCTTTCTTCTTCTCTCCGTCTCATCGTCCGGATGCCTCGTCCTCGCGGATGAGGGATGTCCGGAGTACGTGAACAAAAATGTGGCAACCGCTCATAAAGGGCGGGATCTATGACCGATGTACGGGGGGGCGTTCTCGACAGGAAATAATAATATTCTTGAAACAATGTGTCAAATCGAAGCCCCGTATTGGATTTTCGCGAAATATTTCGTCCAAACTCTTATTTCCTCGGCGATTCACTTTTTGGACACTCGGTACACGTACTCGGTGACTTTGTAACTCTGTAAGTCCGCGCGAAACGTGCCAGAAAAATTGTGAAAAATAGCGTGGAAGATGAGAAGCGAAGGGAACGGAAAAAAAAAGATCGCGAGAGTGACCTCTTATTCGACAGTGGAAACAAAACAGAAAAAGCAACTGGCGCGACGAAGGAACAACAAAATCCAGCAATTTCGTAGCACATGCGGCGAATGTTGGCAAATCGCGTGTGGGAAAGCACAAGCTGGGGAGAAAATGCGCATAAGGAGGCAAAAAAATATTCTTGGAAAATAGAGACATTATTTTTTTATCATATTGAATTCTTTGATAAAAACTGGAGTCTTAAAAATAATAAATTTATTTAATTTGGAGAACATTTTTCAAGCACTTTTGATCATCACAGCATTGTTTAACTGATTAAAAATTAAATATTGTTATAATTAAGTACGAATGAATAAATGACTTTATGAATACGTTGTGAAATATTTAGTTCGGAAAATGGATACTTGAATCACGTGACGCGTACTTGTTCCGAGACTCTACCCGGTCTCTCAGTATGATTATTTTTTTAGGTCGAGTTGCACTCGATAAAAACTCATATTTGCCACTCTCATGACGTAACCTTTCCATTAAAATATACATGTTTGGCTTCAATAAAAATAATGTTCAATTTATTACACATTTACTCGAATTAATTGGTCATGAGAATATATAGTACTTTTTACAATTTATTATTGATAATGTGATTTCCAGAAGTATATTTGATTACGAGCTATTACAATTTATATATTTGCCCTGATTATAAACAGAATAAGATTTAGCAATTGTCATAATAATCATAATTTGTCAATTTCAAAACCATTCATTATTATTTTTTATTTTAATTGTCTAAACCATGTTCATTTTATCAAAAGTATTTAAAAAGAATGCTCGTTGATTGATTTTGCAACTGATAATGAAAAACTAATATATTTAGGATAATTTTTATGGCTAAAAGAATAAATAGGGTGCCAGACGTTTTTCCCTATTAGCTGCAGAACAGAATAAATAACTGGTAGAAGGTTAATGATCGAACTATGTACCTTGAGAAATGTTTACTCTCATTGTTTCCTGATTTTTCCAAAAATCACTGGCTTGCGACACAAAGAAGGCAAAAAACTTTTGTTGCTCGAAGAAAAAAAGTACGATAGATATGGCAAAAATATTTGAAAAGAATAAAATATTCATGGAGTTTTCGCGTTTTTGTTCCACAGAATCGACTCTTCGTCCTCTCTTCTTTATACCCTCGTTTATTTTATTCTCCTTTTTTTCCGAGGCCTCTCTGTGGTATGCATCAATTATTTTCATTCGTCGAGCGAGGGTTGCGACGGATTTGCAATGCAAAAATCTCCAATTTCAAGAAATATTCGATCTCCCGTCGAAATCGTAACTCGCTCAAAACTTTTTATCTTCGAATCCCGAAACGTTATCCGAGCTACATAAGGGAGGAGGCAAATAGAGGAAGAGAAAAAACGAGTGTCGCAAGAATATGAGAAGAGTGCAGGGTACAAAGGAGAGAGGCTTCGACAGACAAAGCTCCGGTAAAGACACCTCGTTCGAGCGCGGCAAACCGCACACTCGCGTCCCCCGAAACGACCGAGCTCGAGAGAGGAGGATCTTCTTCAGCCAGCGAGGAGAAAGTATCATCTCGAGGTACACAAAAAAAAACTTGGACCAAAACAAGTGCTTTCCTATGAAAAAGAAAAAAATATCGCTTGAGGTAGAAAATAAAGAAGATAGCGCGACAAGAAGATAAGAAATTGTGTTGGGTCGCATTTTCGCATTGGCGAGTGGATACAACGTTGCTGCTGCTGTCCCTCTTTGAAATTGCAAGTTTCAAATATACTGTAAAAAATTTCACGGTGTTAACCAAATTGTGTGAGTGGTTGAAGGAAATGGTGTAAAATAATAACATCGGTGTGTTTGGTAAAAAATGTTGAGCGGTGTTACTTTTGTTGATTTGACGGGGTTAAAAATCGATGTTTTCAGCAACAGGAATGGGCAGAGCTCGATACTTTCTTGAAAAATGAAAATTTTTCAATGGTCGATGATTATTGTACCATCGCGATGAAATAAGCATCAGCTATTAAAAAATTATTTTCATTTCTCAGAAAAGTAAAAATTTAGTAGCAGTTACCGAAGCTGAAGCTTGGCATATCAAAATATCATTTTATGACCCATAATCTGAATATCATTGAGGAAATCGGTCCTTTTGAGGGGAAGCATAATTATTTCAAGGAACTGATACTTAAATATATAAATTTTTGAAACATTGCCAGAATATTTGCTACTCAATATCAACGTTACTATTATGAAAAAAATTAGTATAAAAATTATTTTTTTTTAAAGAACAAGTCTAGATAGTAAATTATCCCACATCAGGGTAAATCTCTGCATTCAGAGAGAAAAACAAAAAATAATTTACGAACTTGTTAACATGGAATTTTTTACGAACTGAGTTGCATATAATGTGTATGAATCTTACAAACAAATAAAAAACTTACATTATTCCAAAATATTATTTATATTATTGAGTTGCTCAATCTGTATCTCTTTTTTATTCGCACCAAATGGTGTTAGCAAAAATAGTGTCACTTCATTAATTTTGCGTACTAAATGGTGTTTATATTGCGATGTTAATTATTTACACTGATCAAACACAGCATTAAAAACCCTGAAATTACAAAAATAACAAATTACAAAATTACATTGAACAGTTGCTAGACAAAAAAATGAACGAAAACGCGAAAGAGGAAATATTCGTGAGAGAGGCGAAAATAAGTGAGAGAAATAGTCTCGAAGGTAGTAGCTTTTGGAATCGTAGGCTCTGTTATCTCTCCTGCTGGTCCATTCGTCTCGCCCATTGTAAGGGAGAGGACCCGGGGAGAAACGAGCGAAAGAGAGAAAAAAATTCCTCTCAGTTATGTATGTGCATGCGTCTTGTGTTCTTTTATACAGGATAAGAGCTGACAAGCTCCGAGACCTCTCCTTGGAGAAGCTCTAAGTAAGGTCTCTTTTGCACCCCACGCTTCATTGTTGGCCAAACTATGGGCCCTGGAGACCCTCTTTCTCTCTCAGCTTCGGTTTTTTTTCCTCCTCATATTGGCTTTTTTCTCTTTTTCTCTGTCACCCGCTTTTATTCTTCTCCCGGGACGTAAAGATGGAAAGAGAGAGAGAGAGAGAGAGAGGGAGAGAATACAAAAGCTCCGTGCGTTACGTGCTCAAACGCTTCAGCAAAAATGTGTGTAAACTCGTTGAAAAATAGAGCAGCTTGGTCGAGATTGCCAGAGGGCGTTAAAATTCGTGTTGCTTCTCCTCTCCCCTCTCTTTTTCTTCTCGTGTTTCCTCATTCGTTGTATTATATACCCGGCGTATATCGGGGATCTTGTTCCTCGAACCTCAAACGCCTTTTTCGTACCTCCTTTCTATTCTCTCTGAAAGCGAGATTTACAAGTATATTGGCCTCCTCCCTGGATCGCTTCGACTTATCTCGTTCATAGCTGGACCATGCACTCGACGTCTTTTCCACACTCTCCCAATTGATGATAAAGCTAACTCCAAACATTCGCGAAACATACACTTTGCAATTTATAGAATTTCCAAAAATTATTTGTCGAAGATTATTTTTGTACACAATATATCAATATCACTGAAATTGACACTTCGATTTTTAAAAAAGTTGAAAAGAATTCGAAAAAACGTAATTTAAAAATATTAAAAAATGTTACACTTGTAAATATTTTAATATTTATAGGGTCAAATGATTTCATAAAGATACAAATCGAAATACATTGAAATTATGCGCCAGTTGCAGTTTAATTTCATTAACTGATGAATAATTCTGATGGGAGAGATGATGGATGTACCCTTATGGACGTGGTACAAATATCAATATCGGATTTTGACGACACTAAAGAGCTTGTCATTAACAAGGTCGAACTGCACAGTAATATCGTTCACAATTGATGTGGACCACTTGATCCTTTTGATGCTCCAGGTTAAAAATTGATATTACCCTGTATGCTAATTAAAAAATTTGACTAGCTTTTGAGAGGATTTAATGTTCAAAGTTCAATCAAAAAATAATTAACGAGTGAAAATATAATTGAACAAAAAAGTGTAAAAACGTTTCACAGAAGGGAAATTAGCCCGAAAGAAGAAAGCAATTCTGTCCCTGAGAAAAAAAACATCTCAGAATATTTGCACGTCAATCGCAACCTGGGTTATGATCTTTTGAAAGTAAATAATATAGGTGTTTCCAAGGCAAATTGCTAATCATCGAAATTATTTTCAATCGCGTCATTTCAATCGGACGTTAAAGTAAATTGGGATCTTATTTGCCTTTCTATTTTGTTTATTTTTTTCGATAATTAGTCTTGAGCTGATACAGAAGTAAAACAAGCGAGTGATTCAATGTAGGGTTGTAAGAATCGAAAGAGAGAGAGAAGGAAAGGGATGCGAAGCGATTCTCAAGCAAAACTTGGATCGTTTCATTCGCACCCATGAACTCTATCCGATTTCTGCACTCGTATGTATGTGGATCGCGAATTCAGCCAGTCCAAGTTATTTCACCAAGTTTACCTCAAGCACTGAAGGCATTCCGGGCTAGGAAAACTCGGTGGCACGGTGTATTCCCCTTCCGGCAAAGGTACAAACGGTTATGCTCAACATATCCAGTCACCAGCAAACAAATTGGGAACGAACTCTCTCTCCTTTCGTAAATCTATATCTTGTCCATAGGACGTTTCACGTCGAGCCTTGCTTTCGAGTGCCTCGGGATAATATAATAACGTCCATCGACATCTCCATTTTGATTTCGATTTTTTTTATATTTCAAGTAAAAATTTGTACTTGGAAATTATGTTTATAGTGTTAATTCATATTTCATTTATCAAAAACCCGCCATCCTATGATTAATTTTTTAAAATTTTTATAACAAACAAACACTAAAGTATTTCAATATGCAGATCTTCTAGTAATTGAACAGGAAAACAGACTTTGTCCCTAATATTGAACGGTTTGTTCCAAAAGTTCAACTCAATAATCTCATAAAAGGTTTTAGGTCAAAACTTGTATTTCGTTTCGGATTTGTGGTTATTTTTAGGATATTCAATCAGCTTTCGAATGATTTTAATCGAGTTTTTATCGAACGGTTATGAGAGGGAGGAAAAAATAGAAAAGGTACATCGCGATGTTTATTCGATTCATGCAAATAATGTTTTTCGATATATTTATGGAATATTTTTCATGAAAACAAATTTTTTAGTCTCATTGTTAAGGTTCACGAGCAACAACGTGGCCGCTTTCTTTTTTTTAACGTGTTTGAATTTATATTTTACTGTTCTTCTACACGCGCATTTACCTCACATAACTTGGCATAATATACTCCATGAAATCCAATTGACACTCACTTGAAGCTGACACTCACTCAATTAAACTTATTAAATTGCTACGAAACGTTTTTCGGTAACGAACTAGCTCGCAAGACCCGACACGTCTTACCCCGACACTTTCTACCGGGCTACTGATTCCAAATTGAGTCGACAATCACGACCGTTTTCGGTTTTTCACTCGACTTCGACCATAGTCGGGGTATACCCGAAAAATAAACATTTTTTTTTCTCGTTATGCTCGACAAACTTATTACGTGTCTTGAAGATTTTTGAAAAAATCGAAATGGGTATTCCTTCAAAAATTAGCAAAATTTTTGGAATTTTTTACAATTTTAAAAGAAAGAGCAACAACGCGGATGCTTTTTTATTTTTGAAATTGACATTTTTTAATTGATATTTTGCTGTTCTATCTATACTTCATATAACTTCGCATAATATGCACTCTATTCCGATTAATTGATTAGAGGCCTCATGTCTTTTTTGATATAGAAAATATATGGTTAATGTTTCATCGTAATCAGGTTAATGATTTGAATATTGGTGCGGAAAATGTGCACGCTCGTCGAAATATCGAGAAAATGTATATAAAATGCGCATGATAGCGTTATCTGCGTTTGGCCGGGTGGTGCCTGGGTATTATCGCAACAAACGTACGAGGAAGTAAAGGGTGGTGTGTAACGGGGCGCAGAGGTAGCTAAAATTCGCTTGCGCCAGTCATCAAAATTTCATCAAGCCAAATGCTGTTATTCGAGTTTGGGCCTACTTTGGCCCGCTGGTACTGCCGCCTCGCTCTTTCTCCGCGGTTCTTCCCTCCGGCGCGCAGCTCTTGAGAGGCCGAGTATTGGGTCAATCCTTTCTGGTATTACGTATGCCCGCGCACGTGCAAATGTACAAAGCTCCGAGAAACCGCGTGTGCAAGCCAGCCAAGTTTCAACAGCGAGAACTCGACGATTGCTCTTCCGAGAATGGCATACGGAAACATATTCAAGGCGCACCGAACTTATACGTCTAAAAATTCTAGACATTGAACACACGTGAATTAATTTTACATATTATATTGCCTTCAAGAGGTTATACTTGGTCATGCGCTCGAAAAAATTACGTTGTTCTTCAACGGATAATTAGCATTTTTATTTTAATGAACTTTTTTTAATGTTATAGTACATTTTATTTAATATTAAAAATAAATTTTTATTCAAAAAACTTGAAATTAAGTCATCAAGTGAAATTATTTTGAAGATAATCTGACAAAAATTAATATTAAAATACGTTCAAAATTTCGGAAAGCTTTATCGTGCAGATGTCGAATTATTCATTGTGTAAAATTGTAACTTTTAACACGTGGTTTATGAAAAGTAAAAAAAATGCGATTTATTTCAAAGATAAATATCTCTAGACGATGAATGTTATTTGAAATTCGACCATTAATTAAACATCATATTAAATTCGGTGTACACAAAGTTTTCGAGAAAAAAGTTCAAATGTAATGGTCACTTGGCAAACGCAAATAATTTTTTTTTTCAAATAAAAAATGTAACGTCAAGAATGTATGCTTTTTGTTGAGATTGTGTGTTCCATACATTCTTAATCGAGATGATGGATAAGCAACGAGAGACAAATATACGTAAAAATTCAAATGACAGAAATATAAATGTTGATTCTAGGATATAGATCGTATATAGCGTAGAAAATAACTGGAGAATTCAGGGTTTATCGACGTCGCCGATAGAGAGATTGATAACAGTGAGATAGGAGAGATGAATATAAGAATGAAAATTTCGTTACTTAACTGGTGGCCGGGGAGGAAGAGGAGAAGGAGGAGGAGGAGTCGTTGGCGAGGATGAATCCATAATCGGAGAATTTTCATGCGAAGCGGAGAGGATCCAAGTGTCGGGGACAATTATGCGCCTGGGTGTAAAATAGGGAAAGTCTGGCTGGATTCTTGTTTTATGTAACGTGTACGAGGTACGATGAGGTAGGACAAAGAAGTCTCTCTCTCTCTGGGTGCTTTTTAATGTTTATTTCGCTCGAATTATCGTCCTCTCCCATTTTCGCTTTTGTTAGCAGCCTCGTAATTATCGGAAAGCGGAGAAACGCGCGCCCGGTTCTCTCGGTCGCTTTTGCCACCCCGTAATACGCGCTAATGCCACTGGAACACACAGACTCGCTCGAAGAATGTCGCGCCCTGCCGGATTGCCCCGGGCGAAGAAGGATATGCACCGGATCTGCACACGCTACACTCCCTAGCTCTCCAACCCCTCTGCTCTTTCTTTTCTACCCTACAGCCTCATCGCCTCAATCCATTTTTCTCCCTATCTTTTTCTCCTTTACACGAGAGCGAAGAGCTTATTTTTGTTTTCGCCCTCGGGCCCTTCGCCCTCTCATCCTTTCTCTTTCCCCTTTTTTTTCTCTGTCTTTTTCTCCTCTCTCATTTTTGCTCTCTCTTATTTTTCTTTCTCTCGATTCTTCTCTCTCTCTCTCTCTCTCTCTCGTTTTCTTCTCGACGTCTTCCTCCATCTTTTCCTTCTTTTTTTTGGCTCCTCTCTCGGTATGTGTACACAAGGCGGATGGGCTTAATACACCGAAGCTCGCGGGAGCCACGAGCCTCCGTAGATTGGTCCCGCTGCAGCGGAACTGCAATCGTGTCACGGTGGTAAGCCGCGAGGCTGTTTGCCACTCCGGGACGAGCGAGAGCGACGAGAGCGAGAGGATGAATTCGAGATTAGCTCAGCTACGGATAAATGCAGGAAAAGAACGAGAGAGCATTCGCGAATGGATAAAATTTTAAATACTCCGTGAATGGGACAAAAAAACGGGGAAAAAGATATGACGAGAGAGGGAGAGAGAGAAGAGACGAGGGAGAATAATAACGATGATGAAAAAAAAAAGTCTGCCTGGAAAAAAAGAAGCAGCGAAGAAAAAAAAGCGAAAGGGTATATAAATAAAATTTTCTGGGAAATAGGAATAATGGCTGAGAATTGGGATTTTTGCGTGACAAATGTGCTCTCTTGCCTCACGAAGCAATTTGCTGGATAAGGATCGTCGCGCTGACCGAACGGCGCGTGTCGCTTGGACGGAAGTCGTAGATTGTCCGGAAGGAGCCACGACGGACATTTTTGAAAAGTCTTTTCAGGATCGCCCGTGTTACGAAGCTCTTGCTTTTGACAAGCTTGAAATATTGGAGTGCGAGCGTCCGTCCGACGCAGATGCGAGATTGTGACCCGCGAGCGTTTCGTATACTTTGCGCTCTCACACTTCTCGCGACCCTCCCGTAGCTTCTCCATATCCGTCGCCCCCATGAACAAACTCACCTAACATTTCGAGGATCAACTATTTTAAGCGAGCTGCCTCGATATAGACAAATTTTTTAATTTATTAATCAATTTATCAACTTGCGTTTTTATTAAGGATGTATATATGAACGATATTTTTTAAAATCTGAGATTTTGATAAATTTTTGGTATTTTGTTCTTAAGGAGGTCGTGCTGATACTCGTGAGTAACTTTAAGGAAAAATTTTTAATTACCGTTCACATAATATTTGATGTACATTTGATTTTTTAATATTTTGAATAATTAAAGAAATTTGGTGCAAAATTTGAAATCGTTTTGAGTTAACAAAATCCAAAGTTGCTGATATTTAATATTGCTTCTTATGGAGAATTCGTAAATTTTTACTGAATACAATTTTAAAAATGAGATTTTCTTTTCTATTTTTTAGAAATATTTTTAAATCTATTTTGTACAATAATTTCGGTCATCGGTTAAACAGAGACAAAAAAGTATTTAGAGAGTCATTGCAATTGGCATTGTTTGGAAATTATTTCTAAACAGCGAATGACTTCTAATGTTGCACTTTCTTTATCGTCGTCGACGAATTTCGGGCAGATAGGAGTGTGCGCTCTTTCGAAAAATAAGAGAATGACGGGGTCGGAGAGGACCGTTCCGAATTCCCGGGTGTGTCACATTATTCGATACGCCGTAGTTTGAGCGCGGACAAGAAATCGTACTCGGGGGAACGATGTGGACATTTTGCCCGTTCCCTCTCATCGTTAGCGAGCCAGCGAGCGGTCGGTCCTCGCGAATTCGCTGTGGTCGCGCGAACCCCGTACAAATTACGCGAGAATTCTCTCTGGCTCTCTCTCGAGAAAGAGAGACGGAAAACACGCAGGATCGATGACTCTCGATCCGCGTTCCCGGTGCATTAACGACACGAGAGAGAGAGACAAATCGCGAGTGAAGGAATTACGACCGAGACAGACACCGGTACAGGCATTTGTATCGAGAGCCCAGATTAACGGCGGGTTTATTCCAGAATTTCGGCCGTTGTGGAAAAGCCGAAGAGAAATTGTCGAAATTAGGTTCGCCTCGGAATTTCGTGCGAGACGTTCAACGCTCGTCCCCCCCCCGTTTTTTTAACATTCAAAATTCTCGGTTGGAAAGCTCATTCTTCATTTCTCCTTGTTTCTGTTCAATTTAGGTGTTGTGTCTCTTTAAGGCGTTTCGGTACACATAACGAAATGATAAAAATTCGTTCAAATTTGAAGAAGATATTCTTTCACATGAAATGCGTAAACACGCATTTTTTCAGAATTTTCGTCTACGTATTTTCCGAACAATTCATCCATAAAATATCATTTTTTACATAATATAGTTATACTTTCCATGTATGTATAAGAATGTAACTTTAACACTTGATTAGTCGAAAACAATGTAGACGATTTTTTTTCTGAATTTATAGAAATTTCTTTAGTGTCAAAGAACGTTTTTTCAAATTTTTATCGTGTTGTTAACAAATTTCGATTTCCTATACTTTTAACATGTAAAACTTGATTTATTTTTGCCAGCTGTACCGAAACCCCTTAAATCGTTTCGAAGCTATTCGTTGCGAGGACTCATACGCGCGAGATGTCGCTCACGATTATAGTTTCCACTCCGGGGACATGCCGGGAATGCTCTTGGCTCCGAGATCGGGTTGAGAGCTTCACCTGGCTGGAAACGCGTTTACTGATGGCGGTATACATATTTATGGAAATCCCGAGTCTCGCTGGTCGAACTCTTTGCCTTTGGCAAAAACGTTGACGAAAAGGGAGAGCGACGCAGAGGAAAAGGGATAAGTTTGTTATCCTGTCCAATAAATGTACCAGGGATAGCAGAGCAGCTCAAAGCTAAAATCGAGCATCGTACTCGATACTCGAAAATATACTGCTAATTAAAATTTCACTGGTTAAACTTTTGTACTTGGAAAATAACAGAAAAAATAAATAAACAATTATTTTTGACGGTCTTCGTGAATCAGGCCAATTTCGAGCTTTCATGCATACTAAATAAGTGACATTTCCTGACTATATTACATAGTGAATAATTTAAACTTATACAACGCTAATAATTGTATCATCGTATTTTCAATATACGATTTAATATTATTTTTTATCGTTATTTTATCATGCAATAAATTTCTTATTATACTTCTCTGAACGATGTCGAAATTACTGTGCAAATTAACAATGAAAATGAAGTATGGGATTTACACCTACACAGTGGCAATATGGACGGTATTGATAATAATCGAATAATAAGGCCGTATAAGTTGAACTTAATTTGCATCAGCTTATAGTATTTGAAATTGGAATTAATTCGTAGTATTTTTTCATGAAAAAAAATGTGAAATGTTACGAATTAATTAAAAAAATGTTTTGATTTCACTTCATTTTTCATTACTTGGCGCACTCTGTGAAATTGATTCTCGTTTGAATAAGTTGGTTTCAAAATAGATTTTTATGCTCTATGTATATCACTCATAAAGTACACAGTAATAATATTTTCTGAAAAATTTTCAAATTACATCAAACGTACTGCATATTAATCTCAATATCGAGATTAATAGTAAAGGAGAAAAGTAAGGTAACTCCAACTATATTCCGACAATTATTTCGTTTTTTATGTAACTAAATATATTTTTAGGTTCTAACCGTTACAATTTGGAAACCAAATTTAATCAAATTGAATTTGTAAACCAAATTTAATTGTAGAAAGAAAATTGTAATTAAAATTTCGAAATAATTTCGTTGTCACTCTACAATTGAAGATACCATCGTGATTTCTGTTAGTGCATACTTGTCGATTTTTTGAGGCATTTCTGGAAACCAAATTTAATCAAATTAAATTTGTAAACCAAATTTAATTTCAATGTGGAAAGAAAATTGTAATTAAAATTGAAATTAAAGTTTCGAAATAATTTCGTAGTCGCTCTACAATTGGAGATACCATCGTCATTTCTCTTAGTGCACTCGTCGATATTTTGAGGCATTCCTGACGGTGTTTTGCTGCGATACGATTAATCGTAAACGAGTCGGACAGCCATCGCGACTCTTGATTCAGTCGCGACGTTTATTCCCACTTTCTTTTTTCTTTCTGTCCATCTACCACGTTCTGCGTATTTTTCATCCTTTTTATCTAAGCGCATTGTACGTGGCTCGGATCTCAAACGGATCGTTCTCTCGCTCCGTTCATTCCTCCATTTTTCCCCTTTTTCTGAGTACGTAGTTTCAAAGATTGCGGATAGACTCTCTCTCTCTCTCTCTCTTTCTTTCTTCTTTGTAAGGTTACTGTCGACTTTTCGAGGAAATTTCCTTTTTTCCTCTCTCGTCCTCTGTTTTTGTCCCCAGCTCTTCCTCGATATCGTGAAAGCAGGTCGCAGCAATGACCGAGTTTATCGAGGCATACACGCCGAAAATTTCATCCCGTAGACGATGATTCTCAAAAAAAAAATCACAGCTAAATTGTAATTTAAACGAAATTGAAATGAATGCATCCATACGACCATCAGGAGTTAATTTTATACTTTTTTTAAAAAGCAAAATGTCCATCGCATGTTTTTCAGAATTTGTTACGTTTCGCCAAACGTTCAACATTTCTCGTCGTTCTTTTATCACGGAAAAACATTCGTGAGATTGACATTTTTCCAGAACAGTTTCAAAAACAATGACATACTAATGAATTAAATTCGTGCTTTTGCTGATTTGAAACTCTCGCCCTTTTCTTTTCTCTTCATTCAAATAATTCGGAGAATTTGTGCTATGATTTTCAATCTCTTCTCCATGCAGTTTTTTTTTTAATTTCATTCTGTTCTTTGTGGTCGTGCGTTTCGTAATTTTGGCAACGTTTGCTCATGGACAAAAAAGCACGAGAGGAAACAGTACAGAAATTAAATCAGAGCCAAAGTACTAATCTCTGCCGCGTCCAACCTTTTGTTCCTCTGTCGTGATATTCTGCATATGCTCAATAGCAAATACCTTATTCTCCTCGATCGAATATCCAATTTATTAAAATAAAAACTTCTCGTTTTAATTATTAAATAATATTTTAGCAAAAAAATGTACACTTTATGGACACATTTAATTATTGGGATGTGATGCCTTATCAATATTGAATATTTTTAAGAGAAGGATTGATAAAAATTAATTACTTTAGTATAATTACTTAAAATTCTCGTTTTTATTATAAAATAATATTTTAGCAAAAAAAAATGTACTTTATGGACACATTTAATTATTGGGACGTGATAGCTTATCAATATTGAATTTTTTTAAGAGAAGGATTGATAAAAATCAATTACTTTAGTTAATACTTTCTCTCTCCCTCTCAGTATTTTCGCATCTCACTCTCTCGTATTTCACTCGCGTTTATGTATAAAAGGGCATGGAATTGCACGCCGAGAGTCGACTCGTTTCCTGTTGACTCGGGCGCGAGAGGCAGACAAGCTTGTTTCGTGCGTTCAAAACTGTCTGTTTCGCATTACGAGCTCTCTTACTCCACTCGCCACTCTTCAATCCCGCATTATTAGAACCCGCTTCGCCAACAAACAAGCGCCGTTTTATCATGAAGCAAATAAAAAAAAAATCGAAACGAACAAACGAGCAAAAGAAGAAAATTCGTTACGCAAAACTCGAGAGCTTTCGCTCGAACAGCCAAATTTTTTGCTGGTTTATTCTTTTGGAAGCAGGAGAAGAGTCTGGAGCTTTTCGAGAAAAGATGAGGTGATTTTTGTCCAGGGAAGCGGAAACGGAAGAAATTGTTATGGAGACGGAGCGCGAGGTTCCAATATCCATCAGGATTTTGGTGTACATTTGGACGTGTTTTTTTTTCTTTTGTCGTTTTGTCAAAAGAAATAGCCAAATTATTTTAGGTACAGGAAGAGTCCGTGGGCAATAAAGCTTTTTTTTCGGGGAAATATTTCACGAAGGATCGTTCGAATTTTGGGGGAAACGTCAGGATAATAAGCTCCGAAATCCTCGAGAGAGGAAATAAAGACGAGAAGGAAGCGAAAAGTGTGTGCCGGTGGAAACGATCCGCGGAGTGGGGCAAAGAGAGCGCGTTATATAGACCGGATGAATTTATATTATAGAGACATGTCGGAGGGAGTCTTGAATCCGGGATGCCGAGCAAAGGGAAGGAGGGTGAAGGCTTTAGTGGGAGGGATTCAGTGAAGCGAGGCGAGTGCATTCACTGGAAGTTATCTGGGTCAGTTTGCCCAACCCAGCTGTCGAAACCTCGTCCTTTGCTTCATCCACTTGTCTTTTTTATTTTCTGCTTCTACCCCGTATCACCGCCTTACCCAATGAGTTATCAAACTACGATAATAAAACTGCAGGGAATCAAATACTTATATCCAAACGAATCCTCCAAATTTACAAAAATAAATAAACCAAAATAACAAAAAATTGACTTAGAATTCAGAACTGATCGCGGGTTTGATTCAAAATTTCATTAAAAAATAACGCGTCGAATGACTTTTTTAAATCTTTAAACATAAGATAATATTTACAACTCGATTTTTACTTTTTGAATATAAGAAAAATTTACATCAGATTCGTGTTTAATTTATTCATCAATATTTAGACAATCCAAAATAATATTTTTTAAATTAATTGATTTAATGCAATAATGAATAAGTATTTTATATATGCCGGAGAATGTGAAATTGTCATTATTTAAAATGAAAAATTTAAGAGTGAAGCCTCTCAAGGGGTGGTTGATAGAAGTGTATTTTACTTATTTTTATGAAACGAAGATGGTAAATACGCGTAGGAGGGTTGAAAACCCGTTTGAATATAAATGTATACCTTACATACTTCAATAACTCCAGATACATATGTATTTCGTATTCTAACAATATGTTATGATCTATTTACAAACATTGTATGCAGGATTTCTAGTGAGGGTGCGAAACCCCTTAAGTTGACTAAAGGACAACATTCTCGAAGTTCAAGTCGTCATCCAAGATCAGATATTCTTACTATATGATCTAAAAAATTTTGAAAAAAAATTTGTGTCAGATTTTTTTGAAAAACTAAACAAATCTTTGACATTAAATAAAAATTTGTGCAAAATTTCAAGAAGTTTCACTATATCTAGTAGTTCAAATATTTTGGGTTGAACAAAAATCTACCAACGTTCATTTTTCACAAAAATTACCATTCAAGGTGGCATACTTGGATGAAATTTAAAATTTACACGAAACGTTTTTAGCGTCACACGCAGAGTTTATAGAGAAAATGAACGCGGTTTAATGAAGAATTTTTTAATGGAACTGCGAATAGATCGAGAGGTTGGAGAGATTGCAAGATATTGGGCAAAAGCCGAGGGGGCGCGCATTCGATATGTATTTTATTCGTGCACATGTAGAGCTCGAATTGCGCGGTCTGACGATGTTATGCGACGTGTATAGATTCTATCGTGGCAGGCTACACGTGGAGCGACACGACAGAGCCTCAGGACGATGTCCACGATTATCGATGCCAGACAGAAGGGTGGTGTGAGGAACCAAAGTCCGGGGAGAGAGAGCGAAGGTTTGACGGGCAACAGTCGATGTTTGCTTCCTCGGGCCAATCGACGAGAATTTCAGACCTCCGGCCAAGATTGCTGCTCGGGGCTTGGCTTCCGCCATTAAATACGAACTCTCCAAATTCTCCCACTCGGAACATCAAAAATAAATTTACACCGAATAAAAAAAAAACGTCAACGTTTTTTTTCAATTTAAAGTGTACTTCGGATAATCCACCCAAAAGCGTTAATTTCAAAAGCATAGTAATTATATATACGAAATTACTATACAGCTTATATATTCCAAAATAATTTTGACCCACTATTATGTCGTAATTAATATTTTTTAATCATTTTTTATCACAAGTTTAATATCCTTTTTCGTTCCAAGACTGTCTCATTAATCTATTTTTATTAATCTGTATACCCTTGCATTTTTTGTCCATTACTTATTTCAGATTTTTTGATAATTATTGTCAATAATATAAAAAGTAAGAATGAAAACGATTCTTATGCATTGACGAATGCGTAAGAAAAATTGAAAAAAAAAATTGTTTGGTACTGGGGAAGTTGTATTTCAGCGAGAATGTATTAGCTTAAAGAATAGTAGTGAGCCCTTGGCGAGGGGAAGTGGGAGGGGAGAGAAGGGGAGGTCGTTCAAAAAGTGACAAAGAAGGTAACCGCTTTCGGAGATACAGATTAGTCACGGTTAGGTAGCTGAGGGGCTTTCTTAGACGTGCACTCGAGTTGGAGTTCTGTCGCTTCGCGGACAAATCAGTGCAGTCGCAGCAATCTCAGTGGGAACACATACAAAGAGAGATCGCGAGAGGATCAAGGGCGAATAGACGGTGTCCCAGATATCGCGTTATCTGAAATCGGTTGGAGAACCGAAGAAACGATCCTCGGTGAGAAGATCGCTTAGACAGCTAATTATCGAACTTTATCGCGGGCCGAAGAAAAATTATGAGGGGCGGGCGGGGGCGGTATTAGGAGAGTGCGAGAAAAAGCTTCTAACGCGATTGAAAGTGTGCGGAGAGGAACAATCGAAGTTCTGGATAAAGGGTGCCAACTCTTAACTGAGCCCGTTACCGTGTGATTCAGAGCTCCCATTTAATTTGACCCCAATGCCCGCCAGCGATATTCTCTTTTCTATTACGCTCACGTAATTTGGAAAACCTTCGTGACTTTCGTCCTCAGCGTGGCTCGAACTTCGCAAGGGATGAAACTCGAGAGAGAGAGAGAGAGAGAGAGCGAGAGAGATTGTTAGCAAAGTGATATTGATACACACCTTCGGGTGATTATAAAGATACGAATAAAAATTGATTCTATTTGTGTTCCATCTGAAACCCAGCAAATTAAATACATCCCGGCATATTCTACTTTCAATAAAAATCGATCCTCGGGATGCGGCAGGCAGAAAAATGTTGAACGCTCGTTCTATTTGATTGGGGCTTAAAAGAAATATGTACTAATCCGAGAGATGGCGCGGCGAGCACGTTCCCGTTATTGCTCGGCGCGGTTGTCGAGTTCCCCCACCGCCGCCACCATCGGTGGGGATCCCGTCTGGAAAGTTGGTCGAGCAAATTGTTGGGCGAGGTAATACGGAGTATTCCCGACCGTTATATCACAATTCGCCGAGTGGCTGTTTCGAACACGCGGGGAAACGTATATTCGGGATGAATATTCGATGTTTCAGCCACGCGACGGTAATGCACACACGAAATACACTACGGGAGGGATTCCTCGGTTTGACTCGCAGGGCTTTACGCGGAATGGCGGAGAAAGCCTCGCAATATGGCAGACTATCCGCGACGAGTAACTGCGAGCCCGGATTCCGCGAAAATCTCGCGGAATCGCCCCTTCCTGGCGAATTCCCTCACGTCGTTTCGCCCGGATATATTGGTATCCGCATATAGTAAACCTCGTTGAATTCTGTCTCATACTTTCATCAACTTCTTTCCTATATGTTTTCACAAAATCATATTTTTGATGAAACACCTTTTACAAAAAATTCCAATGTCTTCATCCGCCATTCATTCTTTTAAGGAAATGCCACATCAGTTCCCACAATCACTTGTAAAACGCGATTCGTTCAAACATTTTCAATTCTTTGTCAATAAAAATAATATTTGTTCAACCCACGCAGGTTAATGTCAAAAATGAGCTGATCTTTGGATCTTGACGAAATATCAATAATTTGCATATTTGAGCGAATCGCGTTTTGCACCTTAGACTCTCGAACTCACGTGGTACATCTGCGGCATCACCTTAATGTGTATAGATGAATTTCAAGTGTCTCAAGTATCCAGGGCTCTGAACTTTATGACTTCATGTTTTACATAGATACTCTTCAACTTGTTACGGTGTAATAATATTTTAAGAAGTTTTTTGCTATCGTGCAACCCTAAGTTTCATAACGAGAACCTTTTGAAGTAAACATGTCTACGAAAATGCGAAAATTATATATACAATATATATATGTCTATTTGCATGTATTTGGAGAATATGGTGCAGCTAGAACGCTAGGGAAGACCTCTTTGATGGTAAAAAGTTCATCTTCTTTCGGTGCAATCGGTCAAGAACGCCTTTTCATTGCACACATCTAGGTTATATATATTTTACGTAGCTCGAGTTTTTGCGTTCTCGCTGCTTTGATTTCTCGAGGAAAAAAAGTGTCTACACTTTCCAGCGAAACTCGCAATGATGACCTTTTTTCGTTCTGTAAAAGCTGAATTATTCTTTTCTCGGGTTATTTCTCGCTCTTTCCTTCCCTCATCTGTATAATTCATCGAGTTTTCCAATCATGAGCACAGGAGCGTAAAATTAGTATAAAATATAAATATAAAACATGATACAAGCTCATTCCTATAAACATAAAAAAAGTTTGGAAACGGAAATCAAATGGAAAGTAAAGATAAAAACAGTAACAGAAATTCTTCTGCACATTTCATTGAGATTTCCTTCGAAAGGTTTTTATTCAATATCAATAATATTGAATGTAGTTTATAATTTGTAAAAATATAAATATTATTCTTATCTAACTATTTTATCATTATAATTAATTAAGTCTTCACCGTATTTTCGGATGCTTTTGGGTACACGTTTATTTACAGCGATTCAGACCTGCACGTCTAACGATGTTTTTGATATTATTTTATTGAAGCCTAAATTTAGTAAACACGAGAAGGGTTTGCGACAGAACGCACTTGATGTAACCGAGCAGAGAAGAGCTTTTACCAATACCAACAGTTGGAGCGAAACGGAGAGAGCGACACGAATAGCAACTTTGGGAGAGTATTGAAGCATCGCAAACTCTACAGACGTCATGTCAAGTTTCTCCGGATCTCTATCCACTGACGAAAATCGTAACCCTTCGCTGCACACTCCAACTTGGTGAATGTCGCGTGGATTTGCATGTGAGCGCGATGATTCTCTTCGTTACGCGGACAGACACTGCCTCTTGTCAAACGTATTTGTCAAGGCTCGAGACCCTATGACATTTCGAACGTCCAATAAAACGCCAACTTTGAACTTTTTCAACTCCGAACATCTATTGTTATGTTAAAAATATAAACTTATCCAAGAATTCAAATTCAAATTTAAATGACTGTTTGATATTTTAGTCATCCAAAACCATCTTATATCTTAATTTTAAACAATAAAAGCGAGCCATATTTCATATAACCTCGCATAATACGCTCTATTCGGATGAATTCTTTATGAGCTTCATGTTTTTTTTTAATAGGATATTTGATCGAACATTTTCTGCAGATAACATAAATGTTACTTATACGGGGCGCAATCCAAGAATTTATATAGAAAAATTTAAAAAACTGATCGAAATTATTCAATATGAATTTTTGGATTTCGCCCCGAATAATTATCACTTTCGTTATCTACGGGAAATTTCTGATCGAATAGGCTCTTAAAATCGAAAAAAAACATTTCAAAAAATTTGGTGAGTCACACTGGGTGGGTGTGACCCCGTTGGTGGGTCTCTGGGACCCCTCAAAATTTTAATTAGCAATATCATTTCTTTTTCTTGACCAAAACAATTTTAATAGGGGTGATTTTTAAAGATTTTTGCAAAAGGAAGCGAATGGCGCAAGGATCACTTTATTTCATCAATTTCTTAAAAAGTTATGACGTCTTGAAGATTTTCGAAAAAATGGAAAGGGGTATACCTTAAAAAATTCGCAAAAATTTTTGAATTTTTTTTTCTCGATTTTAAGAGCCTATTCGATCGGAAATTTCCCGTAGATAACGAAAATGCTACTTATTCGGCACGAAATTCAAGAATCCATAGTGGAAAATTGAAAAAACTAATCCAAAAGTCAGTTTTTTGGCTTATTCAATATGAATTTTTGGATTTTTATTCAATATGAATTTTTGGATTTCGCCCCGAATAATTATCACTTTCGTTATCTACGGGAAATTTCTGATCGAATAGGCTCTTAAAATCGAAAAAAAAAATTTCAAAAAATTTGGCGAGTCACACTGGGTTTTGTGGATCCATGAAAATTCCAATTAGCGATATTTTTCCTTTTACTTGACGAAATCAACTTTATTAAACATGATTCTTAAAGATTTTTGAATAACGAAGCGAATGGCACAGAAATTTCGTTAATACATTGATTATTTAAAAAGTTATGACTCCTTGAAGATTTTCGGTACACCCCTTAAATGGTCACTTTTTCCTTTTTGATATATTTGATATAACTTCGCATAATGCGCTCTATTCCCATTAATCGATTAGATACCTCATATCTTTTTTAATGAAATAAAATATAGGATTTGTAATAAATAAGTGTATTACGTTCCCTGTGTAGAGACGAATGAAATTAGTGGACGTAAAAAATGCAGAGACTACTTTGTAAAAATGAACAGCACAAAAATATAGTAAGTTGGTATGAGAAATATAGATCTTTTTTTGATGTCAAGAGTCTGAAAAATTCAGGAATAGGTTCTGGTCAGGTGTTCTTGGGAATTGGAAAACTTGTCGTTTATCGAAGTGTCGTCTCGCGTTCACGAGACGGGAGCTTGCGAAACGACGGACAGAAAATAGAATCGCACGAGATTAGAGAGAAGTTTGGAAAATGGATTTTTGATTACTTATTCGTTCTCCCAAAAGTCCAAAATAAATAAATGTGCAAAATGATGATACCTTTTCGATTCTATTCTCGTTTTCTCGATTTTCTTTCTGACAATTTCTCAGCTCGTTGCGTAACCTTCTCCTGCAAAGTTGCACTTTGCGCTCTCGAAACTTTGAATTTTACGACGTAGCCATAGGAGGTTCTCCTCAAACGTACAACAGTCGGCGAAACTCTCAATACGTGAACCATTCTTCTCCAAATTCTTTCTCCCTCCGTTCCGAGCCCACGAGATTCGCCGCGCACATGATTTTCCTGCAACTCGACTTTTTCGTCTTTCCCCGGGAAATTCCTCGTATGCGAGCTTGCGAAAATTTTCTACGCTCGTAAATTGTGATGCGACGTACTGTATCAGCTCTAAAATTTATTTCCTTCAATATTGTTATCGAGAAAAAAAACGAACGATTCGCTCACATTTATTGTCAACCGTATTCGAATGAATTTCCTTTTAAAACTTTGAGCCTTGAAACCTGCATCAATTTTTGATGGTTATTTATTTCCATCACTATGTCAATTGATTATTACTTTTTGCATATTATTGACATATTTTTATTATATTATTTTTTTAATCTGTTGCAATTCTTAAAAATTCTTATTCATTTATTTTTAATCATTTGATAAATATGTTTTTTTGCAGGTTTGACGCAGGCCATAAGATGTTACAAATGCGGACAGTACAACGATGGGGTCGGGAGCATCACTCCTTGCATCAATTACACGGCCCACATGCGTCTCGAGGAGTGTCCGCCAGCATCACAGTGGTGCATTGTAAGTACCAATAATCTATTTCATAAGCAATTTTTTGAAAAAGCGTCAGGAGACCATAAACTGCATTAACAATCATTGAAGGGTGTAATTATAAAAAATCCTAGGAGTAAAATAATTCCCAAATATCTCCTGATGTGTATTAAATTTCTTAACACGGTTTAATAATATACCAAAGTGTGATTAATGACATTTATTTATGTGTTATAATATGAATTTAAGAATTCAAACTTTGATAAAAATGTTTTTTAATATAAGAACATATTACCAGGAAGAATTTTTGACACTCAAACAAAAATCATATTCGGTCAAGAACCATATTTTTTTCAGTGCATTTTAATATAACAAAATATGAAAAATGAAAAAGAGAATAACTTGAAAAAATTTGCTGATAAATGTTCTTTTTTTTCGTATAAAAGTTCAATGTTGTTCCTTCTCATGAAAATGAAAACTTAGATTCAAGTCATGTCACGAATATGAAAGATCCATGTCAGTTTGAAAGGTTAATATTACAAGGCTTTTAACATCATGCAAGCCTTTGTATTCTTAGATGTAATTTTTCTAAAATCCATCATACAGCAATATACAATGCAGTAAATACTGAAAGATTGCTAAAAAATGATTTTAAATGTTCAAAAATTCGTGAATTAATTTTATATTCGTATTTTTGAATTCGTGATTAATGGTCGCGATATTTTATTGTGCCATCCACAAGTAGTTTGTTTTCTAGAGGAAAATTTGAAGAAACGGTTCGAAAATGTGAAAAAAAGCGTCTGGGAGTGGGAGAAGGGAAACTGACTGGTTTTGTTAAAATTTAGAGGATATAAAATCCGGCGTCGGGGACACGTTTTGACATTTTTCCAGAGGGATAACAAATGACGTTATTTACCATCGTTCTCTTTCCGATCGTCGCCGACCCTTTTCGATCCGGAGACACGGGTCATCTGCATTCTCTTTCTTTTTTCGCAGCTTCCCTCCCCCGCGTCCTTACGCTCGAATTTCATATCTTTCCAAAACGCGCCCACGCTCCCCCGCACACGCGATCGATCCGCTATTTTCACATTCGTTTCTCCGCGTTATTCTCCATCCGCCAAAGCGCCCAGATATATCCTCCCATTTTCACGACAACGCGTCGCATCCCTTTATGTCTTCAGGAATTTCCTCGGCAAGAATGGGCTTATTCCTGAGATCACGCGCAAGCGAAAATTCGTGACTCTATTATTCGAAGCCTTCTTATTCCTCTCCCTTCGTTTTTTTTTCTCCTTCTTCCTCGCGTGATCCGTGCTAAATTTATTCTCACTTTATTACTCTTTTCGCTCGAACGATAAAGATAAAAAGGAGAAACAAAAATGTGCACTCGGGACGACGATTTTTGTTTTCAGCTTCTCGCGAATATTTATATCCGTTATTGAGCATCAGCGTTTTGCATGTAAATTGACAATTCCGTCTCCGGGAATGGTTCAACCGGGCCGAATCTCCCGGCTGATCTTTTGGGAAGACCATTCGAGGACCCCGTAACGCGATTACTCGCGCAGCGTTCCCGCGGATAAATGAAGTCGACGCATTGATTGATACGCGCCTAGTTTCGCGAGAAGCTTCGACGTCTCGCTCTATCTTTCGCTCCCTCTCGCTCTCTTTTCGAATATCGCTCTGGGCTATCTGGAAAACCCAGGAGGAGAATCCGCCTCTCTCTCTCTCGAGCTTGTAGCCTGTCACTTCTCGCGAGAGTTAATCCTCGTGTACCGATCGACCAACGGTTATCGCGAAATCCGATTATTCAGACGACGTTTATTCGCCGAAACTACACACATAAACCAAAAACGATTCTTTGCTCCACGAAATAAAAGTAAAATGTGTAAACGAATTTTTATTCGGCTCGATATTGAGACTTGGGTTCAAAATGAGATTAGATTGTTTTTTTAAGGAGGTTGGCTACATAAAACGAAATGATGAAAATTCGTTCAAATTTGGAGAGAATATTCTTCCATATGAAATACGTGAATACAATTTTTT
>JAPYYW010000131.1:0-84335 GCA_030522545.1 Cremastinae sp. A BG-2022a | reverse complement strand
AAAAAAATTGTATTCACGTATTTCATATGGAAGAATATTCTCTCCAAATTTGAACGAATTTTCATCATTTCGTTTTATGTAGCCAACCTCCTTAAAATTGCTCTCTCGTCCGCACTTTTTCTCATGATTATTGACGTTATAATTTCTCTATTCATCCAGTTTTTTGTCGTTTTACGAATGGGTTTTTATAATTTAAAAAAAAAGTTACCAACCAATTCCAAGGCTTCATTTTTATTCACTGTAAATTTTACCACTCCTCATTATTTTTCTTTATTTTCACGAATTGTCGAAATTTGAAAACTGCTCGTGCTCTCACTCGTTCTCTCAAACGTGCTCGCCCCGGAAGGCCAATCGCGCGGTTGTATATCTTATTTCGCAAATTCGCGGATTCAATAATGCAGTAAACGTATCCGGATTTATGGGGCTCTCCGTATTCTCGAGTTACGTTTTTTTCCCAGCCTCGAAATATCAGAGCGCACTCCCGAGATTATCGAAGAATTTTTATGACGCGTGTGCATTTTCTCGGCCATTTCCGTAATTTCTTGGTTTATCGCCCGCGAGGATGGGGAGCGAAGGTTGAGAGGGAAAAAAAAGTGAGAAAAGAGAAAAAAACGTCCGGGGGTGAATCGAGTTATGTCATTGCCAGATTTACGACGCCTCGACTCAATACCAGATTTTTTTTCTTAACGACCGCGGCGTAATGAGTTCTCCAGTGAATTTTCAGTGAATGTTGATTTTTCTTCTCATGGCTTATTTTGTATCTCGATTCAACGATTTTTCACATTTTCAGACGTTGAAGAACGTTTTCATCTGGGATAAGAACAAAGCTGTCGCCGAGGTAATGTCGACGAAAGCCGAACCGCTGATAAAAAGAACCTCGGTAGCGATATTCGGCGGCTTTGAGGCCCAGACTCGTTTGATCATACCGCCCGGAGCAGACCTTTCCGGATTCACCAAATATCCGATGCTGGTTTACGTGTAAGTTCACCAAACTAGCTCGAACATACACCAAACCTTTCTCTCAACCCCCGCTCGTCAATTCCATTATTACGAACCTCAAAATACATACTCCAAAAGCTCTAAAACATATTTATACTCGTGATTGAAATATTTCTTCTCTACAGACTGAAACCCAAGATTTTTCGAATCTCTATATAGAAAGTAAAATAGGAGATTAGATAATTATTCAATAATAAGTATAGGAACTCGTTTGCTCTGACTACTTCAATTAAATTACCAATTTTAGTATTTCAAGTACAAAAATAAGATTTTTTTATTTCATTTTCTATCTTAATCCTTTAATAAGGATTAAGTATCTAATCCTTTAATAAGAATGATTCCTAAAAGAAATACAAAATACTTATTTTAACGATTTTAACTATAAAAATAACATTATTTCACTTAAAAAATAAATTTCCAAAAATCCTGAAAAGCGTATTTCTCAATATCAAATGAAAACACCAAATAGAAAATTTAATGAATTCAACAAATGAGTATTTAATCGTCTTAGAGGACGAATTTAATAGAGTCATTTTGCAGCGAATATTTGTGTCACAAAAGAGAGACCCGTTGTCCAAATTTCGTGTAATCAGCTTCAGCGGTTTTGGCTCGGCGTTGATGAATAAGCCGGAGCATGTTCTTTTCCAAGTACACAGATAAAATAATGATGATTAAACGTGGAGATATAGCATTGGTAGAAATGAATTTGGCTGATGAGAATTGGAGGTATAAAAGCTGATAGGAAATTTGACCGGCCGGGCGTTAACGAGATCGCGGTGCGCGATCGTTTTCTCGTATAACGAAGGGATGAATGCAACTCGGTGTGATAAAGCGAGACTGCGAGGGGAGTGAGGTTACCCCGGTGGTAATGAATAGAAATTTCGCTTCGAAAACTTATTCTCGATAGATATTAGGATCTCACGCTTCGGCTATGTTTATGTCGATATCCTTTTCAGATACGGAGGGCCCGATACGTACCAAGTTACCGAAAAGTTCAACGTCGACTGGGGAACTTATCTGGTTACGCACAAGAACATTATTTATGCGGCAATCGACGGCAGGGGCTCCGGCCTCAAGGGCAACGCCATGCTCTTCGCCGGCTACAGGAACTTGGGAACCGTCGAGATTTTCGACCAGATTAACGTAACGAGGTAAACATCGCCGCTACATCCATATTCCATTTACCTATTTTGACGAGAAACCATACATTGTTTTCAAACTATTCCAATTATTTCCCCTCCGCTCCTACTTTTTTTTCTAAAAGTAATAAATTATATACAGTATTTTCTATAATAATCGAAAGAGAAAGAAAAAGAAAAATCGTTATGAGACGAATGCAACTTGATGCAATTAAAAGTTTTTGAAAACTTGTGCCAGTACCAATTTTAAACTCACGTAATATGATATTTTTTGTGCACGTTCAAGATGCTATGAATTTAAAAAAAAAAGGGGAGGGAAATATTCGTTTTTTGGAACTTTTATGGCAGTGGATGAAAATCGAGAAGTCTAAATTAGTTTACGTACGTACACGCGGGTGATAGTAATAAAAGCATGTTGGTAAAAGTGTTTCTCGATGAAACAGAATGGAGAGATTGAATCGGATACAGAGAGGAGATGTGTAAGAGGAATGTCGAAACAGCAAGGACTTTCGGGCACGAGGAAGAGAAAGGGAGGAGGAGATGGAGAGAGGGTTGCACCGCGATTGGCGCTGTGGAGGGCAAAGTTATATTTGCACCGCGAGTTGCGGTCGCGAGTGTGAGCCTTTCCAGAATTTCGGCAACGCTGCAACCGACGGGAAATTCCCTCCGTACCCTCCGCATCTCCTCACGACGATCGCCCTCCGATCTCTTGGCCCGATTCCAATTCTTCAATACCATTTTTTTTCCCTCCCCTTTACCCTTACTTTTTTCCCTCATTCTCCTTTTTTTGACTCTCTCTTTTTTTTTCTATCTCGTTGCTCCTTTGTTCCTTTCTCTCGTTGCGTTCCAGCTTTACGAGATGAACCAGCAAAAAAGCAAGCAGCGACCGCCTGTAAAATCTCATACATTTTTTTTCATCCGGGACTACGTGAGAAATACAATATTTTTTCTGGGACAAGAAATACTTTTCGAGACAAAAAAAGTATCGTAGAATACTTTGCGCAATATTGCGCGACAATACATTACTTTTATGGACTGTGAAAATTGTATTTGCTTGTTTCATTTCTTTGAGAAAAAAAAAATATGGAAAAAGTAATCGACGTTTAAAAGAGTGTTGAAAAAACGAGTGAGCGAAAATTCCTAGACTCAATTTCGGAATTACGTAGAGGGGTAAATAATTTTCCAATCTTCTTTCTCCTTTTTTTCCAGGCACTTGCAGGATACTTATCCGTTTATAGACCGAGAAAGAACAGCCATTTGGGGTTGGAGTTACGGGGGATATGCGGCCGGAATGAGCCTCGCTATGGATCGGGATGGCGTATTCAAATGCGGAATGTCCGTTGCACCGGTTACTGACTGGGCGCTTTATGGTATTTCGAAATTTTCCTTACGCTGCACTATTTATATTTCTATACGATTTTTCTCAAGGTAGTTGTACACCCCGCTTTCGATTGGTTTCGAAAATTCAAAAAAATAACCATTTTAACTAACTTTCACATAACATGATATTTTTCCAAATTGATTCCATTATAATAAGAAATCGAAAACAGGAAAAAAAGAAACAAACATTTTTTTAAAAAATGTGTCGCAAATTTATATGCATTTTTTTTAATTCCACAAGTTTTCGGTAAGATTCTTAATGATTGCTGTCGTAAAAATCCTATCTTGCTTAACAATTTGCTGCTTTTGACACTTTTTACCTCGAGCCTGGTCTGACAAATTAAAAAATATAAAATGAATGTCATTGAAAGATAAAAAAGAAAAAAATCTCACTTTTGATTGCTGGGAAAAAAAAGGAAAATAATCGTTGGCTCTAGACTCGGCAGCCAGCAACTAGAGACGCTCAATATTGAAGAAAGAGTCGTATATCCGTAGTGAGCGTGATTATTGAGCGGTGTACCGTCTCATCTGAATTTTAGATCGGATAAAAAATGTACAGAGTCATAAAATTTGGATGCACACCCTACGGAGAGTTTTTGTAATTATATTGGCAAAGTTTCAAGGAAACCGCGTTCTCAGCTTTTACGAATACAACTTTTCCAAAGGGCATTAAGTTCGAAAATCTATGAGGCTGTAAAAATAGTATGTTGCAACGCGAAGTAAGGATCGATCAAAATCCGTGCCCGAGGAAGGCTTGTAAAATTGATGCTCTCGTTTCAGTTAGTTCGCCGGCTTCCTTTTCCCGCTTATTTCTCAACGCCACTTTTTTTTCTACTTTCTCTTCGTAGATTCCATTTATACGGAACGATTTATGGGATTACCGACGGTGACCGATAACCTCGGAGGCTACGAGCAAGCGCGGCTGCTCAATAAGGTCGACAACATCAAATCGAACAGTTATTACTTGATCCATGGAACTTTGGACGATAACGTTCACTATCAGCAGTCTCTCATGCTCGCCAAAGTTCTCGAACAAAAGGACATACTGTTCAGGCAGCAGGTTATTACATTTGACGCCCAACGAGGCACTTTCCCTCACCCATTTTCACAACTTCCATTCGCAACCTTGTTTCACTTCTCACCCCTTTTTTTCAGACTTATACCGATGAGGACCACGGAATCGGACAATATCGCTCGCACTTGTATCACTCGTTGGAAAACTTCCTCGATGGCTGCTTCAATCCCTGATAACTCAACAGAATCACGCATTCAATGCAAACAACCTTCACTTATCGCGCTACTTTCAATCGTAGCCGCGCGACAAAAGTTTCGATAAGTCTCAAATTCGCACGTTTTCCTTTGCTGCTAAACTTTCAAAAAGTTTTTCGTGCGCGATAAAATATCGATAAATCCTCATCTCTCGAATTCATGTAAATATTGAGCCTGTACATAATTTATGTACAATATGTAATTAGATTTTAATTCTGTACATATAGATATTGTATATCTATTGATCCTATCGTTGTTAACTTTTTATTGTGCGCGATTATGAGAAAGTTTTTTCTGAAAATATTTCTATGTATTAAATACTTACTGATTCATTACAGTTAATGGTCACTCGTATTTAGCTGTACCAGGTGTTTTACTCTATTTTTGAAAATTCACTCTCAAACATCTACATCTTCATGTACCAGCTACTGACGTTTGTATCAGCAATTTGTTCTATCTTCGTATGTACGTAAATAAAATTATACTTTCGTACATGGCCCCATTTCTTTCCTATAATCGCTATTAATGTCTTATCTTTTAAAACGATACTTTGAAATTTATTGCTACTGTATAGTTAAATAGTTAAATTATCAAATTTTATTTTGTCACAGTATTTCTTTGTACAAACTTTTAATAGCAAAAGTATAATAGTAGAATATTGATGAGGAAATCAAGAATTTTCCGTTTCTTTGAATCTGAAAGCAAAGCCAGAGTATCTCATTATAGGAAAATTGCAATAATTTGTTCATTAATTTCATTAAGGAGGTTTTATCGTTTTCCCACTGAGACATATTTGTTCTGCATGTAAAGTAAGAGCAAAATTCATCAGATAAAATTATTTCCGATATGATAAAGAAATAAAAAAATTTGATTCTCCGGAATCAACGATAGAGCTTCCTTAAAAAGAGAAACAATGCTTCCGTACTTGCACTTTGTACACGTGTAAAAAACAGTCTGTCCTTCATCAGCCGATCTCAACTGAAGAGTTGCGTATGACATTTTGTCATTGCCACACTGCGGACATCGTCTATCGACTACCGGACCCTCAGCTTTGTCCTCTTTATCTTTCTCATTTGCCGAGGAGTACGTATATTTCGTATTGAAGTGAAGAGTATAAGACATGGCCATGTCTCCGAAAACTTGATCCGCCAAAACGTGAAGAAAAAAATTTATTCAATTACCATTGACGCATACGAGAACAAAAAGTGAGGTTAACAATGGATTTACGTTATATCTGGACGTGCTTACCATCGGCTCCCCATTTTCTTTCGCAGGCGTAGCAAGTAACTCCTCCGCTATCGCCAAGAAGTGGCAAAATCGAACCGCAGTCTGGACAAAATCCCGGTGCTGTCACGAACGATATTTTTTCACTGTCGCTGTCCATTGTTATTGTTTTCGATCCAACAATCGTGTTTTCTGACTCTCCCGACACACAAACTTTGTAAAATCTTTAATGAAAAATTTACACCGTTGAAATTAAAGATACTTGAACCGAAAGCTCGAATTAAATTTATTTTTCTTTCAGTGCATTTATTTATTTCACTCGAAGCACGAGCAACCGCGATGTAACAAATCTAACCTCAAATTACGAGGCAGCTACATTCCGCGAAAGCTTTGCCAAAACACATTAGAGGGCGGTCTCTTCGATTGACCGCGAAAAAAAAACTTTCTCTTTTCTTTGTCATTGTACTTATTTTATTTGTTTATAGATTTTTGATCGATATTGATAAGGGCAATGACAGATAAACCGGAAACACGTCCAATCGGCCTAACATATGGTCCTGGAAAATATATACCGAATTATAATATAATTAGTGAACTCGTGAATCTTCCCAAGATCGACGGTATGTGCGATCACGCGGATTTGGTCTTTCTTTATAATCCAAAATTTGCAATATTACGCGAATCTGTGCCACTTCCGGAAAAACGAATTTTCAACATACCCCACAAGAGGTAAGTGCATTTTTATATGATTTTTTTTTTAATAAAAATAATATAGGATTTCTTAAAATATGAAAATATTTATGAAAACTCGATACATGCACTTTTTTTAGGATGTATAATTGGAACAATTATGTAGTCCGGTCCATGCGACCCGATTATTTAGAATCGTGGCGAAACGATTGCAAAATTCCTGACAATTGGGTCGGTCCGAGAACATCGTGCGAGCTTGTCCCATAAAATCGAAAAAAGAGCAAATAAAATCGCAAGACAATTTTTGTAGGTCAAACTTTATTAAAAATGAATAAACAGTAAATGGTAAAGAATTTTCCACCTAACACCGAACTAGCAGAGAATATTGCTCAATAAAATTTATCCAGTAGGAACGTACACTCGTAAAAATACAAAGGGATAAAAAATCAACTTATGTATCACAAGAACGTCGATTGCATCCGTGACATAACAGAGTAATGATAAAATACTGAACGGTGGTTCGTAAATAATACAGGAACGACAAAAACAGACTTTCGCACGATTATTAACACTAAAAAGTAAAACTTTTTGAATAATGGAGTGCTATTTTGTGTGGAATATTGTTCATCAAATGAGAATGGTCGTGCCAATAAATGTGTTGTTACACAAAAATCTAACATTGAAATATAATGGTAAAATATGCAATTTTATCGCGAAATTTTATAGAGCAATGCTCTACATATTTCTATAATCAAATTCAATAAATAATCAACTATTAGATAGCTAAGAAAAGTTTTCATCAACTTTTTAATTAATCACTAACGATCGATACGAAATCGTAAAAACGCCATATGCCAACGTAACTATTAAGAACTATGCTATTTCAATTAAAGAGATCGCATTATCTTTCTAAAACTTTCAACAAAATATTTATCTTTCAATGCCTCATCTGCTACGATTTTTTCCCTGCACTTTCTTAAGTTATTTAAAATATTGTACAGTCAATGATTTTTCTAAAAGATAGTCAAGTGATTACTAAATACCGACACGACCCGTTTAACGAAAAAAATATTCCTACGTGCACTCCGAAAAAAAGTTGGCAAGTACCTATTTTTTTCTTACGCGAAGTTTGAACCCAACGATTTGTACAAGTACAAAAATATAAACAAGTGGAAATTGAAACGATCTATGAATGAGCAACGAAAAATGTGCAGATCAGTGAAAATCGAGAGTAGGGAAACTACACTCGTGAGCAATTTTGCGAACATCGTTGAAGCGATTTTCCGAACGGGGCGTTGCTCAGAGAAAGTCTTCGGTGGACGTGACCGTAGCTTCGATGAGCAAACCGAAATCTAGCTCGTTTAGACTAGCTTTGGCTGTGAGTAAATCTAAAAACGTGTCCAACGGAGAGAGCCGATCGGCGGAAGGAAATGCTGCTAATCCTAAAAAAATAACACGTTCGTGAAATAAATTTAAAAAAAATGACGAATATCTGTTACGCGATTTCTTTTTATTTTACCATTGTATCGATTGCAGTGTTGGAACGTCCTTCCGCGATTTTGACAAACTTCGCCGGATAAAATATTGGTAGCGTGCTCCCGAGCTCTGATCATAAAACTGATCGGATGAAGCCACTGATTGAGCAATCTTTTTGCACGGGATCTAGGCAAAAGCGACAGCAATTGCAACTTTCTGATTGCATTTTCCTTCGTATCACCGATGTCTGCAAATATAATTAAAAATTTTTTTTTAAAGATATTTCAAAGTCCTGCCTTGACGAAAGATGAGTTTTCCATCGCGTTGAAGTGTACAAGAGAAAATGATGAACCTGCTATTATAACTTTGGTGACGTCGACTTGCAGCTCGAATACGGAACGTTCGACGTATTGGAGGAACATGGAGTATCTGAAACTTCTGTAGCCGAGGTAAGTGAAAAAAGACGTGAATCCCTGAGGCATGGGAAACGCGCTGTTCTCGATTGCGTAGCGATATCGTTCCAAGAGCATGAACAAGTGATTTCGTCGACTCTCGTCCAGTTGATCGCTGCAGAAAAAGAGATTTTTATTAGTGACTTTTATTAGTGAAAATAGACTATTTAATTCACGAGACACCAAAGAAAATTCCCTCACATGAGAACAAAGCCTCGTTCTTGTTCCATTCTTGGATCAACGTTGGCAGCTTTGCAGATCATTAAACAAAGCGATCTGGAGCTTTCGAGTTGAGCAGCGACGTGTCTCGTCGCCATAGCGTGAACTTGGAGAGGCGTGCAAGAGATGTACGAGCTCGCCGGCTTTTTCGTTCCATGTTTCAACAGATACATCGACAATTCCCGAAGATTTACCGAAACTATGTGCTCCTGCTTCGAGGCTGTGCAGCTCTCGACCTCGACGAAAGGTAACGCCGAATCACCGAGGATCTTGTTGCTGCGGTTACTGATAAGATCTCCGAAGGATGCGGAAGCCAGAACGAGACTGTAAGGAATGAATAATTAAAAATTTTTGAAAAACGTTGGAAAGAGAGTAGGTAAAAAATATTCTCTCACCCTCCGCTCGGTGACATGGGCGTGCTAGATCTCGACAGAGCCTCCGGTTGATAACAGGCGAGAGAAACGAGCAGCTTTTCCGCAATGTGGCTCGGTTTGAATCGCGGTATGTTTTCACGCTGCTTGCTGAGATTATCCCAGAGTCTCGTCCACAAATCGCTCCTGTACGGTACGAGCCTCTGTTGCGGCGAGAGAAGCATCACAGAGGTGTTCCAAAGTTTCTCGTGGCTAAGAGTTACGTTGAGATCGCTTATTTTCGCATCGTATCCGGAGATACTCTCCTCGACGGTCGTGATCGGGAGCAACGACAGGAGCGGCACGGCGTCCGGCATTAAATTCTTTTGTACGAGCATATAAGAACCCCCGACGAGAATTTCCTGCATGTAACGCACGACGTCGAGGGAGCGCGGTCGTTCCGCGATCAAGGAGACGAGAAAAGCGACGATCTCGAGATCGTACCGGTGGCAGAGAAAATAATGAATGATTCCCATGCGCACCTGTATCGAGGTCTCCTTTCGGAAGACCTCGATCAAGTAATCGATCGTAATGGAGATCGTGACGAGATCGAGGGTTGGCAAGTCTATACTGGGAATCGAGCAAACGAGATCCTGAGTCGTTTCGGCGCTCGATTCCCGGGATTTCCCGTGAATTTCGTTCTTCTTGGGCTTGGAGCTCGTGAGATCGAGGAGAGGTACGAGGTAGGACGAATGAACGGGTATGGAGGGAAGCGGACCGCACAGGATGTGGCAACAGGGGTCGTGATTAACCCCGATTTCGAGCAAATGCGTGAACGAGCCCTGGACAAGGACGAGCATATAGTCGCCAATTATCGCGAAGGTAGGTCTCATTAGTTTCGCCTGAGACCACGGAATTCCTGGAATTACGCAGTGAATTACGCAGCTGTGGTGCAACAGCGTCACCGAATACGCAAAATGCACGGTGTTCGATTCACTCAGCGATGATTCGAGAACGTGCTGAGGCGGCTGCACCGGACGATAGAGATAATGATGGCAGACGCAGACCGTTCCCTTCCAATCCGAAATTACGATCAGGTCGAGCGAACAATCGTGCACTCTCAGTGGAATCACGTCGTCCTCGTAAGTTCCGCAGTTTCCTGTGCTCGGTAATTGAGGTAGATTCAACGGAATGTTGAGCTACAATTTTAAAAATAGTAGTCAATTTCTTGTCTCAAATTCTTCACTTTTGTTCATCTCTTTTGTTGACTTTTTAAAAAATTAGAAAAATCGATTAAAAATGACAACCTTAATGATTCAGTAAATTAAAATTATGTCTAAACATGACGATATATTTCCATGATTTTTAAGACACTATAGAGTAGAAATATTAAATGGACACAATTTAAAAAATAGGAGTCAATTCCCTCTCTTAAATTCTCCACTTTTGTTAACTTTTTAAAAAATTAGAACAGCCGATTAAAAATAACAACCCTAATGATTCAGTAAATTAAAATGATGTCTAAACGTGACGATAAAATATATTTCCTTAATGCTTCATTTTTAAAAAACTATAGAATAGAAAAACGGCGTGCCATGTTTCTTTTATCCTCACCACTGTTTCATGGGGAAGATCATCGTGAAATTGGAGCCCGCTCAGAGTCGGTGACGTTGCGTTGCTCTTTACGCGGCTCTCACTGTGATCCTCCGTGACTAAGCTCGTCGGTGCTCGACGATTGTGAATGTGATATAAAACCTGATTGCTAGCGTCCCATTGGGCCCAGATAAACGTTCTGACCAGCGATTCAGCATCGAGAGAGGCAAGTGTCGATATTTCCTCATTCTCATCAAAAATTGCAGTGTACATCGAAACACCTTTTTCGAAAACGAACAATTTTGTTTCAAACAAATAGAAAAAAAATATTTTTCAATCAGGTAAAACAGAATCAACAAACATGTGAATGTCTGAATAGACAAAAATTAATTCTCTCTTACATTCTTGATGTATCAGCACTAAAAATCTGTCTCCACTCTTCTGCTCCTTCTGCTTGTACAAAAACTGTATTCTTATCTGCTTGGTTCTTTCAGTATCCAGGTTGTGGGTCTTCCTTGTCTTGACTTCCACCACGGAAGGACTATAAACTTCGATTTCGGTATTTTTGAAGGAATTACACCCTCCATTGGACAATGCATGTTCTTTGCTCTCAACTTGACTACCTTGCTCAGCATTTTCTTGAGCACAGGTATCCTCAACTATCGGAGCTTTGTGTTTTACAACGTATCCCAGTAGAGTGTGACTCTGATTGACGGTTGCCTGTACTATATTGACTACTCTATGAAAACGATGCAAGATCTGCAAATTGGCAGATAATTTATTGCTTGTTTAAATAGTTAAGCATCAATGCTGTCTTCTTACACATAGTAAAATTGTTCAAACTCCATTATTCTAAATACTGATATACATATATGTAAATCAGCCTATCAAGACAATCATTATAATCTAGGATTACCTGCAATTTTTCTCCACTCCGATCATAATGTCCCACCACAGAGACCGTGGTCGCATTTTCTTCTTTCGACGAGCTCTCTTCTATCCATCCAACCAACAAAGATCCGTCTCTCTCCTGTCCAAGCAATTTCCACTGCTCAGCTGAAGACAAACATCCAAACGTTATCATTATACTGATAAGCACTAATTTAACTCTGTTTTATGAATTTTACAAATTTGTCAAACAAGAATGATAATCGTTCAGTCTGGAAGAGAGAAAATAAGTATGTTGAATGATGAAAAGTCTATTTTTTTGTGTCTTGAGAGTCTCTTATCTAAGATTTTTTTATTTGTTCCAAGTATGATAAAGTATACAACATAAATATTAAATCTAGAGACAGAAGAGGAAAAACATTTATTATTTTCATGTAAGTCTAGGATATGTGGAGAGACAAAAATATTTTTTTCATTATTTTTATACTTCAAACAATCGTGAAAAAATGTTCTCCATATAGGTCGGTATTTACGTGTAACGTTATCAGACAGTTGGAACGAGTGACGTTTGAACTGTCAAAATACGTCGAGATAAACAATAAGACACGTGAAAGGAAAGAATCCTCGAAACGTCCTCGAGCCGATGAAAAGCGCGAATGATCGTAAATATCGAAAAAATGATTTCGAGAAAAGGATCTCACCTTTGACACTTTCGTTATCGAGCAAAAGATAGAGCCTCGCGGCGAGATTTTCCGCCATGTCGTCGCGAAATAAACAAGCAGCTTTTCCACTTTTGCTATTAAAGTCCAATTCGCGATAACACCTCGGATGCGGGAGCTGTTCCTTTGCTTGGCATATCCCACGAGCTATCCGACCGACAATGAATTCTCAACGCGCGCATCGTCCGCCGTCACTTTTCTTATCTCGGGCACTAGATTTATGTTGCGACCTGCGACCTTCGAAAATCCATCACGAGTTCGCGTGTAATACGAGCGATGCGGAAAAATGTCATCTTTTTTTTATTTCAAAAGATGTACGAATTCCGCAGGCAAAACACCGAAATGTAAAAGAAGCACCAGCCACGAAGCACCAGCTTTCACGAGGAGCCGTCCACGAAAAACATGCCAGACAGAGAAATTTGCGAGAGTTCCTCGCGGTCGTACCTGCGTCTGCGCGGAATGAACATGTCACGGGCGCGTTCCACTTATCGTCCAAAATGCTCGCAAAGACCCAAAATCAGTGTAATAAGAATAGGACTGAGGCTTTGTGGACGATAAGTGGAACTCGACTCACATGTCACTCGTGGAACCACTGAGGCAGTGCAAATTCGCCTGCACCTGTTTACATTTTTCCGGCCGACAGTAACGCGTAAACGAATGATCATGAATATCTTTGCATCAATTCGTGTCTTATTAAATTTATAATACACGCGTGTATTATGGTAACAAGTAGAATGAATTCGTTCAACGAAACAGGTTCTGGCGAGCCGGAGCAAGACGCCAACTCCGCACTGATCGAGCTCGACAAAGGTTAACCTCTCTCTCTGCCATTTAATAATTTATCTGAGGATTAAACCATTTTTTTTTAATTATTTACTACAGGATTACGTTCTAAAAGTACGGGGGAAAGATGCGAGGCGATCGTGCGTTTTCCTCGATTGTTCGAAAAGTATCCATTCCCGATACTCATTAATTCGGCTTTGCTGAAGCTCGCCGACGTCTTCCGCCTTGGCAGCAACTTCCTGCGAGTTTGGGTACTCCGCGTCTGCCAGCAGAGTGAAAAACACATGGACAAGATACTGAACGTGGAGGAATTCGTGAGGAGGATCTACAGTGTAATTCACTCTAACGACCCCGTAGCCAGAGCGCTGACGTTGAGAACACTGGGGAGCGCGGCTGGAATCATCCCCGAGAGGCAGCAGGTCCATCACAGCATCAGGAAATCTTTGGATTCCCACGATTCCGTAGAAGTGGAAGCTGCAATATACGCAGCGAGAATGTTCGCGGCACAGTCGCAACTTTTTGCGGTCTCAATGTGCAGCAAAATATCAGACATGATCAGAGGTCAAGCTACGCCGGCGTCGATGAAACTCCAGCTAATTCCGATTCTTCAGTACATGCATCATGATACATCGACGGCCTCTATGGTCAACGAGCTCTGCATGGAGCTCCTCGGGAGTTATCCAGCCGTTGAATTTGTCAGGGTGACGCTGAGCGCGCTCAGCACTCTCGCCTCTGCGACCCTCGTCGACGTTCCTAGTCAGGTCACGCTGTTGCTTCGTTATTTGCACGACGATCCTCGTCTTTCCATCAAACAACACGCTCTCCAATTGCTGCATCGCTTGGCCAGGAGCGGCGTTCATCTTTGGCCTCGTGACGCGCTCACCAATCTCATCGACAGCACGAATACTCTCTTGCAAGACGGAGCCGGGAACACCGATCTTCTCATCAGGACTCTAGACGTGATCGAGGTCCTGAGCAGAAGCGCCGTCACTTGCGACACGAACATGGAGGAGGGAAGTCCTTTGCTCTTGCTGTGCGTCAATGCCTGCTACTCGCCGGATCCACTGGTCGCTGTTAAAGCTGCGACGATCCTCTCGAGAATCGCCTGTTACTGGTAAAAAATCATTTCTTTACAATTTCCTACACTTGTGCATTTATTTAAACGAGATTTTTTGAATTTCCAGCTACGAGGAGGGTTTGCCAGTGTACGGAATTCAGGACGTAATTTCCTCGTTGGAGTCCTTGATCGTCTTACTTTCTCTCGACGACGAGCATCTTCGTCATTTGAAAATGTGTCTCCAGTCGACGGTAAAACTCTGTCAGGCTCATCCCAGCCACTGTCCCATATTCGTCGACGCGATAGGCCTGACTCTCATCAATGCGAGTACGGAGAATGAGCTGAGCGAGAAGCGAACCGTCGTTCTGTGCGAGGCGTTGGGAGCGATCGGAAATCTCGGGGACAAAGTGCTGCTGCCATTGCTACCGGATATCCTGGAGAAGATGCAACAGACGGGTCACGTTCATACAAAAGTTATGCTGTGCACGTTGCTCTTCCAGATGATAGCCGGGGGTCTCGAGTGGAACAACGAGTGTCTCGAGGCCATAGATCGAGTGCTGAGTCACGTGGATGGCTGGGCGAAGTACAGGATAGCCAGGAGTGCGGCTCGTTACGGACATCACGAGATAGCGACCAGATTGTTCAAGAGCTTGAAAGAAGTCGTCGCTTCGGAGCAGTTGCACTTTTGGCTCTCCGGTCTGGAACTCATAACGAGCGCGGAAAGTTTTCTGAGCAGCACCGCCGGCGAGACTCGGGCGGAGAAAAAAACCGCGATTCTCGACACCCTCAACGGAGCGATATCCTTCTACGCGAGCGCCTGCGCCTCGCTGAAAGCGGCGAGCACGCCTCTGCGGAGCTTGCAATTTGCCAGCGAATACGCCAAACTCCGTTGCGAGTTTCTCCAGACTCTCGGGCAGCTTCTTCACTCGTGCAGATCGCTGTGCACTTCACCACCTCCGGCGATAGCTCACTCGATCGTTCTAGCCACGAAGGACGAGTTTCAACGTTACGGCCGGGTTACGTACCAGCTGAGAAAATCCTCGCACGACTTGCGAGTCTGCGCGGAAAATTATCAAAAATTGTATCAGTCTGCTTTCGACGCTGACCCAGGCTCTCTCAACAACATCCGAGTTCTTCAGGAATTGTGTCGTCTGATGGCGAACAGCGTCGATCGCGTCTGCGGTGGATTCTCAGCCGGCCCGGCGTACCAGCCGGAGGAGACGGAATTCAATTTCGGAGGGTCCGTCGAGATTCGACAAATGACTCGCTATCTGACGGAAGTCCGGCGACTCGCGCCCTCCTGGGAAGTCAGGGAAGAGGACGAGTCCATCAGCCATGCCAGGGTCGAGTGTCTCATATCGCAAGTGATGCTCCTCGCTGGAGGAAAAGTTCGTTTCCCGATGCCCCGTTACTTCTTCCAAACGCTTCAAGCGACCGTCGTTAAACTCTCAGTCTCGCCGCAGCCTCGCGTATTCGGTGAGCCCGTTTGCGTTCCCCAGGGTTCTCAATTGGCTCTCAAAATCGAGGGAGTCTTGCGACACGGGAAACGCGGCTCTCTCTTTCGTTCCGTTGACGCCGTTTGTATTTCAATCTCTACGGCACCACCTTCCAAAAGTAACGATCAAAAGGTACTGCTTTTCATATACTTTATATTTTCATCCATATATTTTTTTTTACTATTGAGAAATCGATGTATATTCATATTTTTTAAATTTTTTTTAGAATAACGCGTACACGCAGGATACCAGTATCAACGAGCTTCAACAAACGGTGACCCCGCATCGGGATTTCTTCGCCTGCGAGTTTCTCCTCTCGTTGGGAAATTCTCAGACAAGCCTGAATTCTTGCGGTGCGAATACGAGCGGAGGTGGCCAATATCAAGTCACCGCCAGCGCCAGTATACTCGACAAGGACGGTAATGTGTGGAAATGTGGTCCACGATCGACACTTCAAGTACGTGTTCACGAAGAAATAGCCAAACGAAAATTGACATAATTTTTAAGTCTACGAACCAACGATAAAACGTAGGTAATCTTTTTTCAATCTATAAAATAATCATTGCCATTTGATAAAAGGATTACCACTTAATAAAATGTGTAAATACCGTATAAAATTTAATTTTTTTGTAAATAAAAGTTCATTTTTTATTGCAAATAAATTTAACAACATCCTCTTGTACCTAGAGATCTGTTCTAGTGTTTGATAGGTAAAAAGGTAGTTAATTAGGTCCTATCTATTTATGTTTACCTTGTATCTTAAATTTACTCTGTAGAGAAAAATAACAAAAGAAAAAAAATGTACTGGATCTACTGCTAAAGGCAATTTCATTTCATGCAAGTACCACCTCAGAATGAATTTTGCATGCCTATCTCGTATCACTGTGATAAACAGAATGATGATAAAAATTCATTTATTCATTATGGATTATTACAATGAGTAAATTTATGAGACAAGTTTTTCGATCGTTTATGCGCTAATTTTACTCCAAAACGTACACTTTCGAGTCGAAATTGATTCTTGATCGGAAGTCACACTGGTATGTACTTCTTTGTTAATCACCTGTCTTTACTAGCTGCATCGCGATTCTTTTTTGTACTGCATATCGGTATTCACATTTTTTCGTGATGTTCTTGTCGTTCGATGACAGGACGTCTGTTTAAGAATTCTCTTCGTGTTGTGATCGCTACATTCACTTTTTATCTCTTCCATTTTACGAAGAAAACTGGATAACGAGTTAATAATAACCTCCTATTGGTGCGTATGATTGAGCAATACTTATTGCTTCAAATGTCAAATCTTCGAAATGTTACATTTTTCCAAGTAAATGATTAGATTCCATGTACAGTGTTTTGTAAGAGATGTCATTTATTAATTGCGTACTTTTTCGTTCGTGTTACGCTTTATCTCACGATTCTACGGAAATTTATTCCTCTTTTAGTTCTGTATTCCTTCGCGACTCATCGTCTCAAAAGACGTGAATGAGAATACTTCGACGATCCAATATTACAATAATACCAAATTCTTATGCCGGAATACCAGCTAATTTCTTGATTAACTCAAGGAGTTTTATGGTGAGTATTCTTCACTTTTTCCTCACATTTTTCAAATTAAAGAATTAATAATGTATTTGGTAAGAAAGACCTATATTTATTACAATTACTTGCAATTTTTTTAAATCTTTGTGTCCGTTGATAGTTTTAAAAAATTGAAATAATTGGAAAATTTTTTCGTTTCAGGTGGATCGACACAATTTGTGTTTTGTGTGCAGACCGAACGTCGGTGGAGAGCAACTGGCTGAAGCTGCCAGTCTTTATCGTCCTTCAACTGTAAAAAAAAATACTCGTCAGCACATTCACGGTATGCAAACTGTAAAATAATAGACATAATAAAACAAAGAAAAAAAAACTCACTGTAAGATGCGAGATCAATTTCGTCAGGAAGTTCTGTTATGTTTACGTCAAATCTTTCTTGTACATCGTTCAATATTTTTGCATCACTTTCATCACTCACAAGCGTTATGGCGAGACCCTGAAACGTGAAACAAAAAATTGATGGAATTAAATATTTTATCCTGCCTCTTGGGATACGAAATTTACTTAGAATTAATTGATATTATAAAAGTACCTTGGTACCAAAACGACCAGCTCGAGCAACTCTGTGAAGATACGTGTCGGAATCTTCCGGCATATCGTAATTAAATACAATATTAACACGTTCGATATCCATACCACGTCCAAATAAATTCGTTGCTACCAGAATTCGCTGAAACACAATGTTAAATACGATAAGTCAAATGCTTCAGGCTTTGAAAAAATTTTTTTACACGTTAAAAAAACAATTTTAATGTAAATCTAACCTTTTGGAAATCTTTGAACTGTTGGTACCTCGACAAACGCTCCTCCTGGGTCATCCCCCTGTGAATTCCGATTGCGGGGAAGTTCTGTTCAGTCAATAACTGCGCGAGCGCCATACATCTCTGCACTGACTTTACGAAGATAACGACCTGTAAGACAAAATTTATCGAGACATTAAATATTTTTCTTGAATAATGTACATTTGAGAATTCGTATTTTTCGAATTTTGTTTCAACAAACCTGATTGAATTCGAGAACGTCGAGAAGTTCGAATAATTTTTTGTTCTTTTCATTCTCCTTCAGTTTAACGTAATGTTGTTGAAGACCGTGAAGTGTGAGCTTAGCCTCGTCATCGACATAGATTTCCATGGGCTGTAGGAAAAAAATAACTTTTTGTAAGATCCCTTAAATCTATCTGTAAGAGAAAAAACATTTTCGACCACGTCCAAGTTTTCAGACGCAACGGATTCCCCTCGGTCTTTGTTTTTTTTTTACTCTTCTTGTGGCATTACTACGATCGAGACGATCAATTTTCATATTCAGGCCAATTAGAAAAATCGATTGATAATGAAAAGAAAGATAATTCGAGTTAATAATTGATGATAAAAATTAAACGCTTTTTCTGAAATAGAAAAAAAATATATGAAAAATATTTTCGTCTGATGTTGCACCTTACTCTAATAGAAAAATAATTTTTTAGTTTGTTTTTATCGACCGTTAAGGGGTAAAATTTGATGTAACGTTATAATTGATCCGGTAATGCCGACAGCTTTAATGTCGATCGTTATTTTAGTCATACTGATAACATACGGTCCGGCGACTTCCACCTCTGGGTAGTGCCAACAACGAAAACGACAGGCGGCCACACACACACACCACGAAATGTCAGAACTAAGTTGCGGAGCACCCCTGGAAATCGCTCAGCCACCACATCTCCATTGACATCGATGTGTGCCAAAAACTCCACTTTGACAGAAAAAATCCTTTCGATGTACCGTCGCGCTCGGGCTACTTTCGTTTCCGCCTTTTTCACACACTCCCACTTATTATTTTTGCCCTTTTTCTCTCGTTTGCGATCTTTATGTTGCGCAGATGAGAGAATATAAACGGAGCGCTCTCAGAGATTCTCGAATATCGCGAATCATCAAGATTTCACCGTTTTTAATTCAGGCTCCAGGCTGATCCAACCTGGTATCGACATCACATCGTTATGGCATGTGTGTACAAAATAATTGTGCGAGTCTGCCGAGGTACGTTGAGCCCAACGTCAGATCTCGTTCGTTCGGAGCGCTTTTCGGATGTTCCGACCGTTCAGGACATTTCCTCTTTCGTATTCGGTGAGTTTTTTTTTGTTTTCTTTTAACGAATCTAAGCAAAGATGCCCTAGCTAAACGTCGATCGGTCTGCGCCCGTTTTACGAAACGAGATGTCCTCTTGAATCTTCTTTCTTGCTCTCTTCTGTCTTCAGGTCGTCTTGATGCAGCTTCTTCCGTACTCGGTCGTACGCGCAACCTCCCCATCCGAATATAATCATGTACTCGCGCAAACCGTTTTTTTTTCCTCTCAACTTCCCTCCCGAAACACCCTCCCTTTCTCGTAACGCGTTGTTAAATTTTTTTCCTTTTTCATTTAAGGACTTTTATGCTCAGGGTAAACGGGAATTAGAGAGGATAAATAATAGGAGGATTTTCGTAAAGAGGCGGCTGCTAAACGATGATAGGAGTATCGGATCGTAAATAGATCGGATTGATCTGCAAGGTGTGCAGGAAACTCGGAGAAGAATAGAGTTTAACTGGATCAGTTTGATGAACGAGGGAGCTGAGAGGAAAAGGATTTGCGGGCAAGGATTTAAATCAACGTTCGGGAAAAATAGAGAGAGAGGACAAAATCTTGGCAGGGCGAGGACTCGTCCCGAGGATCGTTTGGATGTTCTTGGGAAGTTTTGACGATCCATATTGATAGATCTTCGTTTAAGTGTGTGTATGAGTTTGGTTTTCCGGTGGTCTAACTAGCCTACGCCGCGGTTTACGTGACGAGCGAAATATAGAGGGTGGCCTGAGCTCTGTCCCGGGTGTGGTAGCAGTGGCAAACACATGGGGCCGTACGAAGTCGTTACGATCGTAGTTCGGAGTGTAGAGGAAGATTGGCTAATTACGTCTTGCATAAATTTCTTCGCAACTGGCCGAATATCCTTGGACAGTGTTGCGCTGAACATCATGACTTGCTTTCCGTGCGGCGTACTACGGAATATTTCTTGTACGTCTCTCCTCATGTCTGAAAATCAATAAAATACAATATTTTATTACGACGAATACGAAATGTCAAAGACATCGAGAGTCTTTGGATAAAAATTTTGTCAGTAGTGGGTAGTGGTAAGTATGAGCGTCATCATGTGAGGCTAAGACAGTTCATACATCATCCAAAATATTTGCAACGAGATAAATGTTTCTGAATTTTTTTATAGATGGAACTTACCTAACAGTTCGAGCATTTTGTCACACTCGTCGAGAACGAAGTGCTTGAGATGTTTGAGATTGAGTTTTTTGCTTCGCACCAGAGCGAGAATTCGCCCGGGTGTTCCAACGACGATGTGTGGACAGGTGTTCTTCAATACTTCCTCATCTTTTTGTATCGGCAAGCCCCCGAAAAATACTCCAACCTGCAAAAATGAAAGGAAAGAACATGAGCCAAGGTAATCAAATATTTATTGTAAAATAAGAAAATTTTCAGATTTTCATCAGAGTTGGGTAGTGGTATAATATGAGTCATCACTTTAGGCTAAGAGCAATTAAACATCATTCGAAAATCACTTAAATAAACAGAAATACGATTCTTGCCATTCGTTTCTTAGTAAATATTGAATATTTGTTATTGACAGATAAATTTTTGAAAGTACTTTCTCACCTTCACAGTTGGCATGTATTTGCTGAAACGCTCGTATTCCTTGCTTATTTGGAAAGCGAGCTCTCGAGTGTGACACATGACAAGAACGTAGACTTGATTTTCCGTAAGCTCGAGCTGCTGCAATGTGGCCAAGACAAAAACTGCTGTTTTTCCCATACCAGATTTTGCCTGGCAAAGAATATCCATGCCAAGTACGGCTTGTGGAATGCATTCGTGTTGTACTGTAGAAAAAAAGCGTACAATTAGAAACATGAATTCAAAAAAGAAAAAGATGTAATATTTATTGCTTTTCAATCAGGATAGACAGATTTCATTCATGGTCAATATGCTGTCCCTATCTATTGACGTCATCATTTCGCTGTTTAACATGAATACCAGATATTTAAATACATATACTCGTGTACTTAATATTTAAAATACCAAAAAATATGAGATAAATAAATTTTGGAAAAATAAAGAAATACCTTCAGAAGGATGCTCAAAACCGCAGTCGACAATGGCACGGAGGATTTCAGGTTTCAGAAGAAAATCTCGGAATCCGCTACTGTGTATGGAGACGTAGGTACCCTTGACTTCCTTCTTGGCTGGAACATCACCAGATCCGTCTACAACTGCCTCGGTTTGCTCCTCATCCTCGTAATCCAAGAGATCATCGTTGTCTGCCATTTTCGTTATTTTTTCTCGTTTTGAAAAATATGTGAGCTGAGGTAAGAATAAATTAGTTTCATTAAAATTCATTCCAAAATTTTCTAATTTTTTAAATTTGATAATTGATATTAAATTTTTTTTTTTGAATCAAAGTAAATTGTATCTTTTCACGAACAATTGTCTGATTTTTGTTTTGACGAAAATCACGATACAACCGTTTTCGATTGCACGCAGTCGGCCATTTTGAAAACAGCGCGTTTTTTTTTCTACGCAATTGATTGAAACTGCAGCTGGGGTGTGAAATCGATCGCGTGTAAAAACAATCAAAAATTCAGATCGAAGTAGCGGAATTAATTTAAAATATGCCGATACTTGATACAAAAAAAGAATGTTCCATTCAATAATTCTATGAGCAAATTTCGGCTACACTTTACTCGAATTACCCACGCAGTTAAAAGGCAGCCATTTTCATAATTATGCTTGTAAACTATTGAACGATTACACGAAAATTTCCATCGTAAAGCAATATTCTATGGACATATTTCAATGCAATGAAATCTGTAGGGACAAAAAAATAATAGCCGTACATCGAAAAATATGGATTGAATGCAAAAAGGTCTTCGCAAAAGCAGCGCGTCGACCGCCCGGCACCAAGTTTTCTCGGTGTCAAAATATCACGAAACTTAACAGCATTTGATAAAGATTTTTACAAAACTATTAGTATTCCAATAAAATTGAAATTAAATACTTTCATGAAACGTACAAATAAAATGCAGATTGCTAACGTTGACACTGAAATAAAACGGATAACCACTTACCAACTTCGCAAGCACGACTGACGCCGGAGAAAGACGCCAACGTATTCGAGGAAGACCGGTAACGCTCTCGACGGAAATGCGTCAAAATCGAGAACTAAAAATTCTCAATTCCGCATTATTTTATAACAAATTATTTATTAATAAAGGATTGTTCTGTTTTTTAAACTATTAGACAAAAATTAAAATTTCAACGTTTATTAATGATACATTTTCTACTTGTATCAAATGTGATTGTTAAATTTTATTATGACCAGTCAAGTCCAATAACCTGATTTCTGATCGTGTTCAATCGTGTTTACGGACTTTACGATGTTTACGGTTGTGAAATATATGTAAATGAAATATTTACGTTTATGAAACGAAAGTGAAACAGTGTTCAAGATTGAATGATTAATCTTATCAACGTATGATAATGAAATACTGTATTGACAGCGATTAGTTTTTCTGGTTTACATGAATAAGCGGAATAGCCCCTTCTCCCCTCTCCCTTTATCGCCTTTCAAATCACACAACAAAAACTATGCGTACACACAACTCGTTCAAATGACAAAAAAATCAAATTTGTGAAATATTATAAATTTACGACGAAGCATGAACGAATCTCAATAACAAATAAAAATCTGTGAGTATTATATTGTACTTTTTAAGCAAAACAAATTATTATTTCCTTTTTATACATATTATTCGAAATAATATACATTTAAAATAACAAAATTTTAGTTCAAATATAAGTTTTCTCTATTTTTTAATGATCCTTAAAAAAAATTTTTTTTTTATCTAAATAATAATTTAATAAAATTTTCTAGCATAATGCCGTTCAGCGCAAAGAAACATCCAGCGCTGAGGATAATCAGGGATCAAATTCTTCCGAGTCGTCGAAGTTCGCTCAAAGTTAATCTCAGCTATGCATCAAGTTTGTCAGATTCAGGAAACGAGAGCTTTGGAAGCACTCGAAACGGAGATGAAACGTCAGTCGGCAGGAAAACCGAGATAAGCTGCAAAATTGATGAAACTTCTAATAATGTTAAAAAAGTAAACTTAACAGTTGTGCATGAAGATCCTGAAGTTAGCGTCGTAAGTGAGAAAGATATTGCTCTTGACAAAAGTTGTCAGCAATTGAAAGACGTAATAATGCAAAAAACGAAAGAATTGTTTGACAATCGAGAAGAATTGACAGTGAAAACAGCATCTGTGTTGAAAGGACATAGACAAGCTTTAAGAGAGATAAATCAAGATTCAGAAACAATTGGCATACGAAGAAAAGGTTCTGCACTCCCTTGCACAGTCACAAAAACTTCTCCAAGAAAACGAACCTCGAATGATGATTTATCAAAAACTCAATGTTCACCAAGAAAAATGAAAGGCAATCACAGTTTGATACTTGGGGGTAATAGATACCAGGAACATTTGTTACAAGCAAAGGATAAAGTATTGGAGGTAAAGTTAACAAGAATAGAGGAATCTAGATCAAACTATAGAGAATCATCGATCGATTCCAATATTTCGGACATAGGAGTTCCAGTTATGTGCTCTTCATTCATTGTAGATCCAAAAAGCAACTTGCCTTTATCTCAGCAGGCTGAGTCAAAGGGTACGACCACTATCGGTCAAAAATCACGAAAATCAACTTGTCCCTCAGAAGATGTTTCTTCACTCACACCAAAAGAAATAACTGCAATCCGGAAAGAAAATCCTTCTGCAAGCAAGAGTAGAAATTTTCAGAATAAAAGTAAAAATTTTGAAGGAAATCGTTCTAACGATAATCGGAGTTGTAACGAGGCCGTTCCTATGGAATTGACAAGTGTACAAAGTCACTTGCCTCTTTCAGAAATATCGCACGCTAACGAGACTCCGCACACTTCCTTGAGTGTTAACGAATCGATAAAATCCAATAGTTCGTCTGACATTCAAAATGAGAATACTGCGATTTCTTTGACTGTAAATACTTCTCTGGAGAACCAAGATTCAGAGAACTTGGATCAGGATAAGAGCTCTAAAAAGAATGAATCTCGTAAAACTCCGGATTCTGAAAAAGTCGAAAAAAGAACCATCATATCCAACAGTGATTCTGATTCTATGGAAGAAATGTCGCTTTTAACGAGATTGAGAAATAATCCGAGAAAAAAATGTCCAGAAAGGAAATCGGTTTCATCGAATCAGGAAGGAATCAGTTTCATCGAAGGTACTCCTTATCCGCCGAGTCGGTCATTTATGTGGAAAACTCAAATCAAGTTGGATAGGACGAAAGCAAAGGAGGCCAAGCTACAAAAAAACCTCCAGATATCAGCAGATCAATTATTTTCCAATAATTCGTAAGTTTTTATTAGTTACACAATCGAAAAAAAAATGTAATTGATTCTCAATTTATCTTAACACATTGTTAATTTCTCAGGAAATCCGACACATCTTCAAAGAACTCTGAATATTTATCTGCTGGGAATAGCTCACTTATCGTTAATGAGAGTCCACAAAAAAACGATTCCCGTGGAGAAAGTGTACGACTGATTGAAGATTCGTCGCGAGAGAAAGGATCTTCGAGAGTAATGGAAAGTGTACGACTGATTAAAGATTCGTCGCGAGAGAAAGAATCATCGAGAGCAATGGAAAAGAGCGTAGAAGTACAGAACGATAAGGAACAAGATCCTGGTCGAAAAAAAGTAGGAAAAAAGAAATTGCTGTCGAAACGTGATGAGCCTGAAATGATAACCTTTACTCCCCTGTCGCTCGAGGACAGTTTTCCAAAAAAATCAATCACCTGGAAGCCGAGAAAATATTTTCGCAAAAAGACTATTCGTGCCGCACGAGAAAAAAAAATCGAAGCTTCCATAAGAGAAGATTCCAGTGACAACGATGATCCCGTTTGCTCGAATACGAGAATAATTAAAAAGGCGATTGTCCAACCACCGGTGAAAAAAACACGCAAGGTAATAAGTAAAAAGATAGTAATAAAGAAAAATGCGAATAGAGATTGGTTGGAACGTTTGAGACACGAGAATTCTGGGCAGTCGAGCCGGAGCAACGAGAGAAGCTCGATGAACGAGTTCTTGAGTAAAAAAAGATTATCGGTATCTCAACGAAATTCAAAACCACAGAAACTCGTAATAGTTGCTACTGGATTTTCAAAAGGGTAATAGCAATAAAAAATTTGTAGATTTTTTTAAATACAACTCGAAATAAATTTGAATGACAGTGACAAATGATTTTTAGTGATATGGACATGATAAAGAGCATCGTGAAAGAACTCGGCAATGCGGAATTAGCATCGACCGTGACTCGTCGCACGACCCACGTCGTCAGCACCGGTGTAAGGACGGTCAATCTTCTACGAGGCATAATTAGAGGATGCTGGCTCCTCAGTCTCGACTGGGTTTTGAAATCTTTGGAAAATGGAAAGTGGCTGAATCCTGAAAAATATGAAATGGCTCATTTTTCAAAGGCTGTTCAAGTAATGATCAAATAACTTTTATTCTTTAACAATCCTCACGATAGTCTCTGTAATTTTTTTTTTTACTCTCTAATGATGAAATTATAATAATTTTATTCACAGGAAAATCGTCGTGACAGGGAGATGTTTGGGAAATCTTACGTTCCCGAATTGTTCACTACGTGTGGATTAATTCACGTTCAAAATGGTACGTCACCGCCTCCCGATATTCTCAAAGAACTGGTCAAAACCGCGGGTGGACGAATAACTGAAGATCCGAAAAACGCCGTGCTAAGCGTTGGTCCGAATGGTCTCAAGGAAATTTGGATACTCGATTCCATAACGACTGGAGACGTACAACCCTTGCACGAATATCAGCATAATTGAAAATTTGACTAAAGTATTTTATATATTTTATAAAATATGAATTATTTATTTTTTATCTAAGGTAGGATAATGAAGAGTTCATGAAATTTGGAGAGTTTTTGCATGTGGAATACATTTTCTTCAGTTATCAGTTTGTTTGGTAAAAGAACATTGAATTTTTTAATAAAAGATAATCAGTTTCGTTTAAGGTAGTTCTCGTAAAAAATAAATTTTGACAAGTTTTCTTTAAAATTTGCACAAATCTTCTTGAATGTGATCTGAATGGTCCAAATTTTAAAAGATTTTACCACGTAGAAGTCAAGATATTTATTGTTAAAAATCATGATTTTTCGTACTCTTACATAAGAGAACGTGTTTGATGTTTCGATGTTCGACGTTCAATATTTTGACTTTTGGATGGTAAAACTTTTTGAAATTTTGCACAGATTTTTATATAACATCGAAGAAACTTTGTTTAGTTTTTCAAAAAAATCTGACATAAACTTGTTTCAAAATTTTTTTAATCATATAGCAAGTATACCTGACCTTGGATGACCTTGAATTTAGAGTATGTTCTTTACTCAATTTGTAACAACTTTTCTTAATTAACTTATTCTCGCAAATTACTTTGAACGTCAGAAAAACCGAAATGAATATATTTTATTTGACTGTACCAAGGCAACTACCTTAACTAAAAATTCTTCAAATAAATTTCAAAAAAATGTTACTGATTTATATATTGCTTGAAAAATATTTTCTCCAAAGTTCATCGAATTCGCATCATTTTCCAAATGAATTTTTCCACTTTCAATATAAAATTTTCATATTTATATTATTGTGGCATCAAGTTACCGCAATGTAAAAATACATATTTATTTATTCGTAATCAAATTGCATACGTTCCATCATTTGTAACCTACACGAAAAAAGTTTTAATCGGTAAAAACGTTGAAATTCAATACGTAATTTATCAAAAAACAGATTATCTCGCTACTCCCATATAACGTTCGATTTTATTTCGGGTGTTCGCCCTCCAATCGAGTTTTTTTCGTGCGACACATCTTTTGAAATTTTATGTACGCGTAATCCAATAATATACACGGAAATCCAGTTTCAACAATATTTCATCGATTTCTCCGAGGCGCTTCAAAAATAAAATGTACTCGTACGTATGTAATTATAATAACAATAACGAAATGGTAAATAAACTGGTTGAGTGCATAAAGTTCCTGAAAGCGTGCATTCTCCGATGCATGAGGTAATGTACAAAAATTATGAAACACGTAAGGCGAGTTCCACTTATCGTCCACAAAGCCTCAGACCTATCCTTGTTACATTGGTTTTTGGTCTTTGCGGGCGTTTTGGACGATAAGTGGAACGCACTCAGCAGCAATCGCGGAGAGTGCGCGTGTACTCTGGCGAAGCGCTCATTGTCAGTCAGTCAGTGTGCGCTAGGTCTATTTTGTGCTCAACACTTGTCGGTAAACCGTGTGCTGCGCGATGTGTCAACTTGACACATGTTTGTTAAAATGAATTTTGCGTGCCTACCTCGTATCACTGTGATAACAGACTGTTGATAAAAATACGTTTTTTTTTCGTTATGGATTATTATTACAACGAGTAAGTTGCGAAACGAGTTTGTTCGATAGTTTTTATTCGCTTATTTTACTCCGAAACGCACATTCTCGAGTCGTAATGGATTCTTGCTCGAAAATCGCGCTGGTGTTCCTTTGTTATTCACCTGTCCGTCAAACCTCGAAATCTGATCATCCACATCGCGATTCTTTTTTGTACCGCATATCGGTATTCACATTTTCTTTTCGTCATATTCTCGTCGTTCAATGACAGGACGCCTGCTGTTTACGAATTCTCCTCTTTGTTGTTGCGATCGTTACTTTCACTTTTTTCACTCTTCCATTTTACGAAGAAAACTGGATAACGAGCCAACAATCTCCTATTGTTGCTTATGATGATTGAGCAATATTTATTGCTTCGACTTGCCATATCTTTGAAATGTTACGTTTCCTTTACATTTCTTTTTTTTTTCCAAGCGAATGATTAGATTGCATGTACAGTGTTATAATTAGAGATTTTTCATTTAATAATTGATCACTTTCTTGCTCATATTTTGCTTTGCCTTGTGATTCCACGAAAATTTTTTCCTCTTTCAGTACCGTATTCCTTCACGATCCACCGTCTCAAGAGACATGTTTGGGAATACTGAGACGATCCAATATTACGATAATACCAAACTTTTATGCCGGCATACCAGCTAATTTCTTGATCAATTTAATAAGTTTTATGGTGAGTATTTTTCTTAATTTTTTTACATTTTTTAATTCGAGAAATTAACAATGTATTTTTAATTTTGCAGTTTCTGGTAATTCTCTTTGGACTGCTGCGCAAAAAAGCTTGGAATTATGGAAGACTTGCTCTTTTGCACAAAACTGATAATAGATGGATGCAATTGTTTTATGGTGACAACGAAGGTACCGCGACTGATATTTCAGCAATCGAGGCCTCCGTGAACTCTCAGTTGGCTCAGATTGACAGAGGTTTCTTGTCATGGATAGTAACTGCCTTTCGAGTCACGTTCGTACTCCGATTTGTACAAATTTATATTTAAGAAACTCTCAGTGAATCATGCATATAGTCTGTAAAAGAAAAACAACCTTATTTATGAAAATTATCACGAAAACTGAATTTACTTGAGTATTCATTTATTCTGCTCTCAACAGGGACAAAGAATTATTGAGACGTGCTGGGCCAGATGGTTTATTATACGTTCTGTTTCAACGTCATCTGATTCTTTTGACTGCCATGCTGACAGTTGTTTCATTATGTATTGCCTTACCGATAAATTACAATGGCAACATGCAAGGAACAAATGCAACTTTCAGTTATACAACTATTTCCAATTTACACCCCAACTCTTCCTGGATTTGGCTTTACGCTATTTTAATGTTATTATATTTACCGGTCGGAAGTTACGTTATGCGGAGATTCCTGAAACAGGTGGATATTTTAATTTTTTACTCTTTCTTAATAAAATTTTTATCATTATTTTAATTAATATTATACGTAGGTACGTGAATCGAGGCCTGCTGGTGAATTAGCCGCGAGGACGTTATTAATTACAGAAATTCCGAAACATCAATGCAATGCAGAAAGCCTCATGGAATACTTTAAGTAAGTTGAAACAAATTTTGATAAGAGAAAAATTTCCCTCAATGATTTTCCTTAATGGAAACATTGATGATTGCAGAGAAGCATTTCCCACCCTCACCGTTGAAGATGTCACGTTGGCTCACGACATCAAGAGATTAACAGAGCTCGATGCCCAGAGAGATTGTGCCGAACAAGCGAGACTCTATTGCGAAAACTACAATAGAAGAAAAGGACCGTTAAAGATGTATCCGTATCCTTGCGGCCAGGTGATCGGTTGCTGTTGCAAGACGGTAATTTCTTTTTTGATACTCTTTTAATCAATTATTAATGAAATATAAGATGGAAAATTAAATGAACCCATTTTAGGTCGATGCGGAAGAATATTACACGGCTGAGGAGATCCGATTAACCGCCATGGTCGAGGAAGAGAGAACAGTCGCGTTGAGTAAACCTCTGGGAGTTGCTTTCGTCACGCTAGGTAATTTCTCAAAAATCTTGCGCTCCCGTATAAATATCGAGATCACATTTTATCATACATTCCGGCAGGTACTCCGGGAGCTGCGAGGACGATGCGACGACAATTGCGTTCAGCACCGGCGATAAAGTGGACCGTCGATTACGCTCCGGCGCCTTCGGATATTTTTTGGGAGAACTTGAGCGTGCCTCGGCCCTGTTGGTATCTAAACGCAATCTTCGTAAACTTCGCCCTCGGAATATTTCTCTTCTTTATAACAACGCCGACCGTGATCGTGACCGCCTTCCAAAAAATGACGATTGCAGGAGAAATCAACAATCTCAATCCAGTGATACTGCCCTTTTTAACGACCCTATTGCTGGTAAGCGTCGCAGCTCTGATGCCCGTTCTCGTAGCCAAGAGCGAGTCTCTCGTCAGACACTGGACAAGGAGCGGTCTCAATCGCGCCGTCATGCGAAAAACTTTGCTTCTGTTGCTCCTCATGGTTCTCATACTTCCAAGTCTCGGGCTCAGTAGTGCTGAAGCTTTTATTACTTGGACTGTCAAAGACGCGAACAACACGAATCGATGGGAGTGCGTCTTCCTCGCTGACCAGGTCAAAGAAATTTCTCAACCCGTTTACCTGTCTCATTTACATCTTGAATGCGTCAAAAAATATTGAAATTGAATAAATGTATTTCAGGGCGCCATTTTCGTAAACTACGTCATAACAGCCGCTCTATTGGGATGTGGTCTCGAGCTTGTCAGGTTTCCAGAGCTGGCGCTCTACACTTTTCGTCTTTGCATAGCTCGCAGTCGAGCTGAACGTGTCCACGTGAGGAAAGCCGTTCTTTGGGAATTTCCACTCGGCGCTCATTACGCCTGGCTGCTTCTTGTTTTCACCATGACCACGGTTTACAGTCTCGCGTGTCCTCTTATAACGCCTTTCGGCCTTTTGTATCTGTGTGTCAAGCATTTGGTAAGAGAGGCCTGTTTTTCATTACAACTACTCGCAATTTTTTTAAATCTTTGTTTCCGTTGTTGTTTTTCAAAAATTGAAATAATTGGAAAATTTTTTGTTTCAGGTGGATCGACACAATTTGTGTTTTGCGTACGGACCGAGCGTCGGTGGAGGGCAACTGGCCGGAGCTGCAGCTGGAGCGGCTGGCGCAGCTCCGGTTCTCGGTCAAGCGGCGCTTCTGGCACTTGGCCTCGTTAGAAGAGGCTTGTCTCCGCTGGCTGCTCTCCAGCTCAGTGGCCTGGCAGCCAGCATACTCGGCCTCGTAACTGGAGCAACTTTGCCAGCTTCGAAACCGAAGGTAACGATGAATTGTTCTTATTTTAAGATACGTGCACGTAATTACTTTTTAAAATTTGCACCAACGTTCTTTAGCATCACACACGAGTATGTTCAAAATGAAAAAAAAAAGCTTCATCACGTGAAAATCGAGATATTTACTGTTGAAAATCCATTTCAATGGCTATAAATTCATCACACCGTTGTATGATCACTTTTTAACGATTTATCATTTCTATGATTAACTATGAACTAAATCCCATTTACAGAGCTACCTTAATTATTGTTCTAATAATGCGAATGAACACTCGCTCAATTATACGAATTTCAGGGACAGGCACCACGGCGAGATCTAACGACTAGCCAAAATTTCATAGCTCCTGTATTGAGAAAAAAGTTAGGCACCATCCCGACCGAGGAGACAATTTCAATGAACGACTCAGAGTCTGCGACGACAACGACAACGACGCAAGCTGTTAGCCGGACTCCTTCCATTCATGACAGTCCAAAGTTGTATCAAGATTACGGACGCGAACCACAGATTTAGTCTCTATAAATAAAATTAACTTTTAATCTATGATATTGCGAAGTAATAGTAATAATAATACCACCAATAACAATTGCAACATACTTGACTGAGTCGTTAAACTTCCCAAAAGCGAAAAACGCGAACGTGGACCCTCGATTACTTATTACGAAACTTAAGATCTGGTATTTTTAAATGGCAAATTTTTTATTTGGTGGAAGAGAGAAAATGGGTGAGGTAGAAATTAGCGTTGATTCATCAAAAGCTTAAATATTTCAAACCACGAGATTAATTTTGTAATAAGACGAACATTAAATGCTATGTATACAAATATTGTACAGTGTGTAATTTGATAATATATTTGACGAAATAGTGGTATTTTGGACACTCGAATCTCAGAATAAGACAACGAGATGACTTTAATCGTACGACATTATCTTTTCAATACATTTGCTGAATTTCTTGTTCACTCCTTTTATTTGTACAATATAAAACTTCGATGTATTTTCATGTGATATACTTGATTGCTCCGTGACGCGTGATCTATAGTGACCCTTTATTACTGTACAGAGTTGCATGTAAAACATTATCAGCCAATTTTTCTGGCTAATGTATTATTTCGAATTGTATAAAGAGAAAGGGTGGAAGATTCGATGGGTCGTCTACCCAACGCGACGGATCTAGTGTACTATTTTATGGTTGAAAATAAAAAATTTGCATTTCACACTCAGTACTGCAAAAAACGATTGGATCCAAAAATACGTACCTTCGAGAATTTTTGTTTCACTACGATTTTTAGGAAAATCTCTAAACTTAACTTTTGACAAAAAAAAATGCTGGGTACAACAGAGTATTATATATTTTTGCTTATGAATCGCATCCCATCTGATAAAATGGAACGTTCACAATGTACATTATTCGTTTCACCTCTACACATTTTTTACAAAGAACTTGATCATATATTGAGAATCAACTCGTTGCAAATTCAATATCCATCAGTCCCTTTCTCCATTTACGTCTAAGCTTTTCTTTGGTCAATAATTTTCTATGTTACTCAATTTCATTGTTGACACTAAATTAAGCAAAACCTGATCGTCAAATACATATCTTTCCATCTACAAATATTTCCTATGTTTCAAAAAATCAATTTCGTGATCAAGAACATCTTGAAAATGGTATTGGAAGCAATAAATTATCAAAAGATCGTATATGTTAAAAAGGAGATACAAAGAGGCGAACGTTTTTCAATCTTCGGGGTCATTTTCGGAAATAATAGTACCACCAATAATAATTTCCAATTGACTCGGTGTTAGCGATCTCAACGTCTCTATTCTCTCCTCGCGACGTCTGTTACGCTTCGATCTTCTCTCGGACAACTTGTTGCGCGGTGAACGCTTTTTTTTCGTCTCTATCGCCAGATCCTCGTAGCTTTCATTCATTATCTTTGAATCTTCTTTCTGCGACTCTTCGCCCTCCTCACTGCTGAATTGAACCTGCGATTCACATTTCTCTCTGCAGTTTCTTTTCTCTACCGCCTCTGTCTCTCTCTTTTTTTTTCTTCTTCAAATAAACACTTGCATTACCGAGCGCAACTAATTGCAAAAATTCCTTCATGCAGCTGGTTTATTTTTTTTTACGATGTAGGCCATGTAATACGTGTGCAAATCTTTTTGATGCCCCTAAGGTTTTTTCCGTGCGAAAAAAATAATAAATTTTATTCTAAAGAAAACCAAGGAAAGACAATCGACTTTGGTCAAGATAAAGGAATCAGGATCATACGCTTGTAACAAATGGATTACAAAAATTAAATAAAAAATCATGGGATAATTCTATATGCACTTATACGTAATTATAGCAACTACGTACCACTAATACTATGAGGATAGGTACTAATTTATATGGATGATGAAAATGACAATAATAATGAAGAAAGAAAGTAATAAAACAACATAATTTAATTATCATTTTTAGATCCACTTGACATTGGATTATTACATTGATAATATTCGTTCATGTATTCAGTAATACAATAGAAAGAAAAAATAATTAAAAAAAACAGTGTTTATCAAATTCTTCTCCCAAACTCATTTTCGTCAAAAAATCGTGAATCAACCGTTGAACGCCTTTGGTTCTAGTGTAATTGAAAATTGAATATTTCTAGTACTATTGTATGATATGCTTGTCTCTAAAAAAAATTCATGCCTTTTTGGTGTTTTACGTGTGGCATATTTTATGTTCATTTAATCCACGTCGTTACGTGAGTACGTTTACTCATGTTTCTTCTTCGTTATAAAAAATTGGAATCGCGGTTACGGTGTCAACGTGTGAAAGCTCTCTGCGCGAAGTACAAAAACATAAGTAAAAATGGAAAAAACCACAACTTAATTTCATTCTACCTTCCGAGATAAAAAAAATTCTAGCTGTGAACATCATGCTCATCCACCACCGATGACATTACTTTGGAACAACGAAATAAAGTCCAACAATAATTTGCTTCCTGCTGCAATTCATTACCCATTCAACTCGTGATAAACTTTTATAAAAAAAAGAGCGAGAGAGAAACAGAAGTTGAAAAAAGAAAAAAGTTTTCACGAATTCGCATCATTCGTGTAATGATTAGCAATAAAATTCAATGAAAATCGACAATAAATTCGAACCTATTTGCCAATTTTAGGATCTCCGCCGAGCAACCTATTCGTTACGTGCTTTTTCTTACCTCGACAATCGCTACTCTCGGCGATGATTCGCGCGGTAACGATGTCTTTTCTGTAAGAACAATACTATCGGAGCTTATCGACGAATAATCTTTATCCGTTTCCGCCTCGTTGTCCGTTTCCTCCTTATCCTCATCCTCGTTCAATGACTTCCGGGATTCCATACCCTCGTGTTCTTTGCAAACGTAAGCTGTTTTTTCTTTATATTCAACGAGATTGCCATCGAGATGAACTGGACAGAAAATTGCGTATAAATATGATATACATTCGATTAATTTTGTTTTTCTTTTTTCAGATATCCAGACGTACCTTGGCAGTAAGCTGTTATACAAAATGTGCAATGCGCCGCAGTTCTCTTGCCGCATTCCTTGCAAAAGTGCCACGGACAGCTAAACTTGGAATCTTCCATCTCGAGAGTAACACAATTCCTGTGATATTTTTTACTGCACGTTTTTTGAGAACATTGCAAATTGTCTTCACTTTCCACTAACGTCTCGCCGCAGCTCCAGCAGCCGGGAATCTTTTTTGACCTACAAAATATTCATTAATTTAACATTTATTTAATTCCGATTCACTCGTAGTAAGAAAAATAATAACTCACCGTTTAGTTCTAACAATTTTATCAGACTTTGGAGTTTTTTCTCCTTTATCAGACTTCAACCATTTATCGAGTTTCTCGTATTTTGGAGTCTTTTCAGATTTCGAAGATCTATCTACTTTCTCCGATTTAGAATTATCGAGTTTCTCGGATTTTGAAGTCTTTTCAGACTTTAAAGATCTATCTACTTTATCCGATTTAAAATTATCGAGTTTCTCCGATTTAGGAGTCTTTTCAGACTTTAAAGATCTATCTACTTTCTCCGATTTAGAATTCTTATCATTTTTCAAGGATTTCTCAGTCGCCGTTCCGTCGTCTTTGGGCACTTTTTTGTCCTCCTCTGCTTTTTGTTTTTGAGCTTTCAATCCTATAAAGCCGCTGCAATTCGGAGCTCCGCACAAGCAAGGTTTTCTCGTTTCACCGTCGCACGCTAAATTATAATTAAAAGTCAGCTCTTCGCCAACTTCGATATCTCTCAATGCAAAAAGTCCGATCCGAGTGTCTCCATTTACCGTCCACTTTTGAGTCTCGCAATTCGGCATGCAGGAGTGATCTGTAATTAAAAATTAGCCATATTATTCATAATTACGTTGAAAATTAATTTTTAAGTAATTTTTTTTTATTGATATTATTTATAGTTTCACTGACTCATAAATCGGCTAAGATTTCCTTTGGGCTCGGCATCGATCATTCTCGACTGATCTATCGTCAGGAAGTAAAAGTTTTCGTTCTTGATCTCCTTTTTGTGGTGCAATCGTCTCTTGTACTCGGCCTCGTCGATGACCTCACCGACGTATTCAACAACGAATTTTCCATCAGCAATTGGTTCCAATGTCCGAAGACCCCAGCCTCGTCCGACCGTATGAAAAGGCTCCATTGCGGGATATTGGCGACGTACGAAATCCTGATTATTGCACTTCGGTCCAGCCGGACAAATGGCCGGGCTGCATTCCACTGATAATATACGATTAAGGCAATCCGTGTCCGGCGCGCAAGGATGCTCCCAGTTCGGGTCGCAGTCGCAAGCACCGATATTCTCCACTTCTGCGGGCTTCACATTTCCTACAGGCTTATTTACCTTTAAAAGAAATTTCATTATGCTTTTCTTAAATAATTCAATAGAACTTTTTACACGATTTTAGATAAATTTAAAGTGGTTTCGAGGAAAAAACGAAGTGAACTTTATAGTTACTTTTAATTTGACGTAAGGAGGAGGTCTTAGAACTCGCGATTCAGAGTCTTTTGCAGCAACCCGTTCCATCTTTAAACGCTCGTGTATCTCGTTAGCTTCTTCCAAAGCTTGATAATAAGCAGCATCGGCATTCCTCTTGCGACCTGTTACGTTGGTAATCGCGTCTCCTTCTTGATACAGGAAAGCTCGACCTCTGCAAAAACATTATTTTCGTCACATAAAAATGTTCTTCAAATATCAAATTATCAGTATTTACACGCAGGCTTTGAAGAAATTCATTTCTACTATTGGCGATCGATCAGATTCTTCATAATTTTGATGATTCGTATAGAATGTATCTATTAAAAAGTGAAAAATTGTAATTCTCGTATTTTATGACAGACTTCTCTAAATTTTTAATTCTTTTGTAAAATCGCTCTTTTGAAAATGATGTAGAGATTTGAATGACTACCTGTGAACCCAGTAATAATTATTCGTGCCGAGGAACATGACACAAAATTCTCCCGAATGATGTTGGATGGCCTCGAGATTTCCCGGTATCTCGTGAGGGAAGCATATTCTGGATGGCCACCAGCGATAGTGGCCAAGTTTTACCCAAACGACTTCACCATACAGTGGCATTCTACCAGTTTCGCAATCTTCGCAAATAAATGCGCCATCGGGGGCATTGATGCCTGAAAAAAAAACAAGGTAATTCATATTCAGATAGTAATGTATAATGCAGAGAAACTCTAGAAAAAATCTCACCAAGGCACTCAGGATGAAAAGAAGTTGGACAAGTGTCGCAACAAATGAGGCTTCCACCTTGGGTGCACAAAAAGCACCAAGTTGCGTTTACCGGTGGACCCGAAGCTTTGTAGTGTTTCGGACAGACTATCTGACTGCCGGTCAGAATTTCGGAACCGGCTGGTAAACAGGAAGTTGAAGCGTGATACGCGGACGGGCATCTCACGCAGCGTACCAATTTCTCATTGGAACTCCAAGAAATTCCGTTTTGTGGATTATCAGAATTGCAGGTGTGACACATGTGATAAGGACAGGTTAGACGGTCGCCCTGCCAATGCGATTGCGGCCAGGTTTTCAGACAAACCTGATGATAATGCTTTCCACAGGCAGAGGCCGAACAACGGAGCCTGTCGTCCTCCCTCTCGTTACAAATGAAACAAGCGGGCGCCACTCCTGACAAGCAATCTATGCACTTGAATGTTTCATCCTCCAGAACTTCTTCACTTTTTTCTGAAAAATGTGCATTAAAAAATTTTTTATATGAACAAATGATTACGAATTGGGATGTATGACATTTTTAGGATAGTCTCACCGTCTTCTTTGTTATTTATACTTTTTTTCATTGGCTTCGAGTCCTCAAAGAGATCGTCGTCCGTTCCATCCTCGTCCATGCTACACTCTGAGCTCGATTCCCCAGGTTTTACGCAGGAAAGGTGGAAGTAAGAGTAACAGGGTCCCTTGCATCTCGTGAGGTCGCCCGTTCTTTCGCATATTTGACAAACCCGTTCTTGTTTCATACCGCGGAATAAATTGTAGGGACGTGATTTTTTGGCAGTGTCGCTAACACGGGGCTCGTCAGACTTGGATTTCGATTTTTTGAATCTCGACTCGGAATCAACGGAGGACTCTCCCTCCTGATCGGTCGTCGCTTCCTTCTTTCGAGCCTCGTTCAATGACTTTTTCTTTCTACTCGGCTTTGGCTTTTTATTATACTTAGAATCGGACTCGATTGAGGATTCGTCCTCCTGGTCCGTCGCACGATCTTTCCCCCGCGATTTTCTTTTTTTCTTCGACTTGAGATCGAGCTCCGACTCGATGGAGGAAGCGTCCTCCTGGTCTATCGCTTCGTCCTCCTCTTCTACGTCTTTCATCTGTCCGTTCGCCGGTTTTATTCTCGAACGATATTTTCCTCTCAACGTCAGACTCATGTTCGCCCACGTCTTTTCAAGATACGTTCGTATCTCAGCTTCCGTTGCGTCTGGCTGGGCGTCCTCTATCATATCACGATTACGTTCATAATACAACTCGAAATCACCGTCCAAATCTTTCTTTCGTTTCTTAACCTTGTCCTTTTTTATAATCGTACTCTCGTCGCTCGAATCTTTGTGACTCGACGGCGGCGTCGGTGGAGTTTCAGTCTCCAAATTAATGCTTATTTTTTCGTCATCCTCAACTTGTACCTTTTCAGATTTTTTAACCGTCATTTCCGCATCCGTTTCACTAGCTCCCTGAAATCGTTATTAATTATTTATTAATCATTACTATTTATTTTTACAATAACAAGAATACAAAAAAAGATGCGCGCTTTACTCACCTGCTCCCGCTTCATTCGTTTTGGACTCGGACCGCCTGTCCCGCTCCATCGTTCTCTCTTATTACCTTTTCCTCCGATCGCCAATTCTAATAATTCCTCATACTTTGTTTTGACTACTTTCGGCTTAAAATGCTCGGTTCTCTCTTCATTCGTCATGGGCAATACTTCGGTTGCTTCCTCCACTGCAACATCCCATTTCCGCTTAATCTGCTTTGCTGGAGCGTACAGAGAGATCTGTCTCCCATTCCTTTTTTTCGTTTCGAAATTTGAAGATTCGGCGAGCTTCATAAAATCGGCAATACCGGTGAATGGCATCATCGACTTTGCTGGAACCCAGCCATGCCGACAGCTATCGCCGAAATATTGTACATGAATGTACACTCCAACCCCTTTTCCACGTTCTAAAATTATTGTTGTTTTTAAGTAAGCATACATTTCAACTCCAAAGAATCAATTTTTGGAAAATTAATTGGTTTTTTTTTCTTACGTTTCTGTTTTACATATATTTTCTCTGTTTCATCAATGGTAACAACACAAGGCCAGTAGGGATAATTGCCTACTTGTGCCCATGCCAATTGACCCACAGAAAAAATACTCTCCACTTTCTCTTCATTTTTTGACAATGATGTTTCAGCAGATTCTATATTTTCTACAGGAGCCCTTTTTTCGTCGTTACTCGGTAATTCCTCCTTTATCGCGCTTTCGTTTTCCGTCTCGATTGTCCCATTCATTTTTTCCACTGTTGTCTGCTCAGACTTACGCTTTGGCGTTTTTGGAGCCTGAAATATACAAAATAAATTGATGTTTTTTAACAGTTTCTTAAATTTTTATTTCTAACATGTTTGAAAAATATATCTCTGAAATCCTGAGAATGGAGTCAGAGTTCAAAGTTGTCATGAAGAATATAAGTTTATTTTATAAATTAATGTTTTGAAAATATTATTGCCATATTATTGGTATTAAATTCTGAAAATGAGTGTACAGAAAATTTACATGGATTTCAGAATGTTGATAGTGTTATGCAAAATATCTGTATATATTACATATATATATCTGTACATAAACCAATCAATTTTGTTGTATAACAAAAAATGAAAGATAATTTTTTTTTAATAATTCTTGGATTAATGAGGAAAAAATTATTTTCCTGCTTGATCTGAATATTAGCTGCATAACCGAATTAACTGCAAACATTGTAGCAAGGTATAGCGATTCGTATTGGTGTACCTACTGAATAATAAATAAATAAATTTTTAATTACCGAATTTAATTTTGAAAATGATATTAAGTTATTTGCCACTAATGTGTCTAAAAAAATGATTCTCTGCGTAAAACCTACTTGAACATTTTCAGCCTGTAAACTTGGCGGAGACTTTGGCTTAATTGTTCTACCGTAGCGGCTGATTGTTGGGGAACTATCGAGGTCTTGCTTCTGATCCCCGTTGAGTCTCTCTTCTGCGTCTTCCGTCTTTCCTCGAAGCTCCGGCTTGGTCTGCTTCTTGGCGACGGCCCTGTTACTTCTGACGACGGAAGGACTCATGACTGGCGATGCATGATTCCTTGCCAAGATTCGGTGCTCCCAGAAATATCGAACGCCACGAAACGTGGCTAAAAACAAAAGCGCGAAATGCTCACTGAGCCGATTGTTCTGAATGAATGCGACGAAAAAAAGTATTTACTCGGCATCTCCGACAAAAAATTCGAGGGCGAAAGATATATTATTTTTATTCTCATGAAGAAATTTACCTCTTTTATTGTTTTTCACAAAACAGACGCTCCGATCGTGTCCCCGCGTTGAGGAACGAAACAGACTTGGTAAAATATGTTGAAATGTTTAAAAAAAAGATCGTGAACGAAATAAAAAATCACTGAACGTTCTTCGGTCGAGCCTCAGTTTTATTTTCACAAAAAACTATTGTTTGCATCTTCATATCTGTATGCATGCATTTTTTTACACAACTGTCTTTTTAGAGCGAGGCTCACGGTAATGGAACGCCGTTTCCCGCGATTTCACGACAATCCCATAACCAAAGAGCCGCTACACTCCCTCTCCCACTCTGGCCGCTGTCTCGGCCCGCTGCTCGAGTTTTTCCCACTCGGCCGTTGTGCGGCCGGTCGGTGCTGCCGCCTACACGCGTGCCCGCGAAAACTCAAACTTTTTAAATCCTCAAGCGGGAAAAATAGAAAAAAAAACAGTTCTTTGAGCAATCGTCCACTAAAATCCGCGGATTCGCCGCTGCTAATCGGGATATGGGTTTTTTGCGAAGCTGTCGAGATACTCGAGAATTCTGGCCGCATCGTTGTTAAACTGCTCGATCGATCTCTTCGCTCGGTTGAACGTAACCGTTGGTGTTGCAGCAGCTCCGTTATTAGTCATGTTTCGAAACAGCATCTTGCGAAATTAAAGTAAATAAATTAAGTATTTTTAAATAAAATCAATTATGACGATAAATATTTATCGAGATGAAAAATGCATTGAGATTCTCATTCAAAAGAAATTTATAATTCTAGCACAGTTACGTAATTCAATAAATCGTAATTTATTGAATTTTATACATTCCGTATAAAAATATGCTTTTACTTTTCACGATTTTCTCAAGAAATTTTAATTCAATAAAGAGTAAGGATGCTAGAGAAACAATTACCATGATCATCTGAATTAAGTAGACCGCGAACGTTAAAAATGCAATTGCCATCAAGGCGCCTTCCAGAGAGGGAAAACCGACCCCTTTTTGGTGATCGTCCCAGCCGTGATCACCTCTGGAGTCTCTTTTCGTTCTGACGTTGCTAAAAACCGGAACCAGCCTTTTTTCTAAAAATAAAAAAATTAACAAATGGATCATGCTTTTCATTTATCCTCGTTAAAATTTATCGACTCGTCACTTTAGTACCTATTTCACCATGAAGAGCTCCTTCGAGGCTTTTCAAATAATTAATTCTTTCGTTCTCGGTGGCAGAATGGGATTTGAGGATCGCGTGAACTCTCTTAAACAGCTCGATTGGTACGTAATCGAAAAAGCTTTTTCTTCTACCACTGTTTTTATTTTTCCCATCATTGGATTTTTCGCTCGATGCGTCGTCCTCGGAAGGGCTTTCGCTCGACGTGTCATCCTCGGAAGGGCTTTCAGTCGACGCGTCATCCTCTGAAAGGTTTTCGCTCGCTGAACTTTCCTCGTTGGGGGCCTCGAAAGGCTGATCCCCGTTTATAACGATTTTATCATTGACGCTGGAAACCGTGACTATTTCGTCAGCTTGAAAATCACTCAGGCCAATCGTCGTGTCCTCCTGGTCTGGAATCGAGTCGCTCGAAGCTACCACTTCCGGTAGAACCGTCGTTAGGTCAGCTTCCGTTTTCTCCGGTGGTCCAAACTGGGCTCCGAAACGTCGACGATTATTTTCATCGATCCTGCTCCAATTTGCGTAACCATTGACGTTGGCACTCTCGAAGTATTTTTGCACGTTCTCGTACCTTCTCAGCGGGATCCTGTACACTCTTTCCTTGTCCGAGAACTGGGGAACTTCGACCCAATCGCCGAGCGAGCTGCGCACCATTAAACAGATCAGATTAACAAAAACAGTTCCAATAAGCATCGCTTCTTACTTTTTTTTTCTCGATAAAAAAATTATGCCCGTAAATGTTTTTCATTCGAAACTTTTCTCGCTGCGAGAACGAAAAGTGTGCTCGCTCTATAGTTCTATTTTAACTACTGACCGTCTTTTGTCCGACTCCTCGAAACGCTTTGTTGCGTTACCCATTATTTCAGGCAGCAACGAATTTTTTCCGTCTCGGTGTCACATGAATATTTTTCCCAGTTTTTTCTCCTTGCCATCGTAAAACGGTACAATCCAAATCGCACCTCATAGTAAGCGAAGACGTGTTTTTTTACACACACGATGCTTATCCATTGGAAAAATCATTATTTTTTTATGTTCGTAACGAAAACAACATAATGAACCAACGTGGTATGATATACGTTTTACTTTTTTCCCTTGTATTCCAATACAATGTTGAAAAATCTCCGTAGAATTTAAATAATTAGATTTAAAGGCTAATGTCCTCGAAATAAGATCTTTCTCGTTTCGAGATTCCATTTTCTTTTTCTTACGAGTTGACAATAACCCGTTTACATTATTTTCTATCTTTATACTGTTCGTGGATCATATCAATTCGCAATTGCCCTTAGCGTAAAAACGATAAATTTTTAATCTCCTTTCTCGTATCTCTTTCAACCATTTGTGCCATAGCTCGTACAAAAAATATCCGCCCTCTTCTCCTTTTCCTCCGGAATAAGAAAAAAATATAATTTGGAATGATTTACATACATACAGATTGCGAAAATCGTGCTATTTCATTAAATGGAAAAGTTTTGAGAATTCGCGTAATTAAAGGTCGTGGTAATTGGGTTAAAGCTCAATTTCTCGATTTGTGAATGTTACTTTTTAGTTTTACGTGAACTAAGAAAACGCTCAATTCGCGATAACGAAGACTTAAAAATAAAAATATAATATATTATGTATTATGTATGTATATGTATATATATATATTATATATGGATATCAAAAAGCAAAAAGAGTATTTGGAAATAATAAAAAATTAATCGCATAAAAATAAATCAGATCCCACAACCAGGTCACGAATTGTACGTTGCCTTATCAATAATTATTTCGAGTAAATAGCCAAAATATAATTATTCTTAGCTTACGCGTTTGCACAATTGTTTGTTCGTCTTTCGGTTTCCATATCTTTTTTAATGCTTTGTTTATCAATTCAACAAACCCGCGTGCACGACTCGGGAAACATTTCCTACTTTCCGTTAAAATGTTTCTTTTTTTACAAAAATTTTAAGCTGCCGACAAAGTAGTACGATTTGTTATTTTCGATTGCCTGCTAAATCTCGTATTTCTTAAAAATGATTTTTTTTTAATAAAATGCGAATCCTTCGCTTATAGTATTCATTTCGCGATTTAACTTTAACGATACGCGTGTTTTTTTACATTTTCTTTTTTTTTACATATATATATAGTACAGAAATCTGAGAGAAGATAAATTTTTGCATCCTTAAAATGTCGCTTTTGCCTGAGAATGTACGACACGATCGAATAAAACAGAAAAAAATATTTATAAACATTTGTGCGCCGGAAAAAGATATTCTACGATTAAAATCGATCACTTCAACTTATTTTTTCAAAGTCACGAAAGTTTTGTTTCATGATGATTTTTCTTTCAAGTTAAAAAGAACTTCCATTTTTTTCATCCGATCCCGGCATGAAACTTTTCATTCTCAGGGCATGTGACGATATATTGCTAACATCATTTTATATCATATTTCATCATTTCACGATGATTTTCATAAAATTTGATCTCTTGTCAAAAGTGACATTATCGTGTTTATATACGTATTTATGTATATGCGTATATGAATTTATATATATCTTTATATTAATATATTTGTGTATATTTAAATCTCTTTCTCTCCTGTATTATAAAGGAAAAAGAAACTTTTCTTCGCTTAATCGTCAATTGCTGAGCTTTGTTTTGCTTTTTTTTTGTTCGAGAACTTCGTTTCGAAATAATTGAAACTGAAGAGGAAAAATCACAGGAATGAACTACTCTCGATTTGCAAAATTTGGCACGATCAATATGTTTTCTAGAAGCCAAAAATTGAACGGATCCGCTCAAAATGGCAGTGGGCTAATCGATAACGAGTAAAGAAATAATTCCAAGCAATACAAGTCTCGCATTAGCTTAAACAATTAATTTCAACACTTATTTTTCATATTTTCTCTATCTTTGTGCTCATTTTGCCACAGCAGAATAACGAATTTTATAAATGTACTTTTTTGTTCTTCAACGATTGCGATTAAAAACGTGGAATGTTCAGAAACAACAACACTTTATGCATAAAATGCGCTCAAAATTCTGGCAAAATTTCATAATGTAATTCTAAATTTAATACCGGAAGACTAACGTGCCAGAAGAATTAATCGATATGTCGCGAAAAAGCTCAAAAAACATTGGAAAATCGATGGGCATTCTTCGCGCAAATGAGATCTTTTAAAATGCATCTTCCATGAAATAACTCGAATAAAGAATATTGCACGACTGGCTTAAATCACCGGGTTGAAGTAATGAGTCTCCTCGTAATAATTATTTCGTTGTAAATTTTAAAAGGACTTGTTTTTCTAGCGATACACTATCTCCCAAAATCTCAAAAGGCCCAAAGGCTAACCTAATTATCGTAAAAATCGATACCTACGCTTTCTACGGTCGCGAATAATAATTCTTAGGATAAATGGAGTGTTGCGTCTTCCAGAAAAATGGAAAAAAAGAGGCAAGAGCTCGTAAGATCGATGAGAAGGGCGCCCGAGAATGCGTTTAAGCAACTAAATCGTTAAATTTTACAGATCAAACGAAATTTGATTATTTTTCCAACGACTGAAATCGATTCGAAGGAGTTACGTGTTGATCGAATGAGATTCGAAATGAAAGTCGACTGGATATTTTGGCGCTTGTTTTCTTGCGCCTTCTGCTTCGTCCGATGAATCAAGCACGAATAAAGCGTCGCAGAGTGGCCCGGGCACCCCGAGCCCATCCTTTGTGCAGAGATTGAGGATTGGCGGACGATTCGATGTTGAAATTAGGCAAGCGATTGTGTCATGTTCGTTGAGCGGCGTGGGCTAGCCAGCGTTGATCGTCGCTCTCGTGAGTCAGGTAACGAGAGCCGACCTGAACCTCAAGTTGGCGCAAATCGCACCAGGTTTGATAGTCCTGCAGCCAGACATGCTGCAGACTCTTGTCAGCCGTATAACGCTTTCTCTGCTTAACCTGAAGCAAATTGTTTATCAGGTCAATCGCGTCCGAGGATATTTCTTTCCACGGTTTCGGCGGATACATGAATCCGGCGTTCTGAATCTGTTCGTTTATGTCCTCGTCCTCGTTGAAGGGAAAGGTTCCGCTCAGGGAAACGTAAACTATGACTCCGACGCTCCACATATCCAGCGAACGATTGTAGCCCTTGTTCCGCAAAACTTCGGGCGCGAGGTAAGCCGGCGTGCCCACGACGCTTCTCCGAAAACTCTTCTCCCCGATAATCCTCGCAAATCCAAAGTCGCAGAGTTTAACCTGGGTAAAATCACTCTTGCTGCTCAATAAAACGTTTTCCGGCTTCAGGTCGCAGTGGACTATGTTCTTGCTGTGGAGATGCTTCAAGGCGACGAGAATCTGCGTTATGAGGAACTTCGTGATCCGTTCGCTGAGTCTTCCCCGTTCAGAGTTTAAAATCATTTCGAGCATGTCGCCCTTGAGCTTCTCCATCACGACGAATATTCTTTCCGGAGTTTCGAACATTCTCTCGAGATTCACGACTCCGCTGTGCGAAAGATTCTGAAGTATCGCCACTTCGTTCTTCAATTGAGCTTCTTGCTTCGTCGGAAAACGGAGCTTGTCGATCACCTTTATCGCCACGGCGCGTCCCGTTTTACGATGCGCGCCCCCGTACACGATTCCGAACTGTCCCGAGCCGAGAACCTCATCGGGAAATATCTGGTACAGCTGGGACATGTCCGAAATATTTTCTTCGGGTTCCGTCGATTCTTCCTTGTCTGAAACAAATTTATCAATCGCTGTTATAAGTAAGAATACACGATTTGGTTATGATTAAAAATTAACGTGAAAAGTAATACAAATTCATTTCAATCTTCAATAAAATCGAACAAGATCTCACTATTATCTTTTAATTTCACGAGCAATGAACTGATTATGATTATGAGCTACGTGTCTTATTTCCTGTAGATAACAAAAATGTTACTTATACGGGCAGCGATCCAACAATTTATATCGAAAAATTCAAAAAACTGATCCAAAAGTCAGTTTTTTGTCTTATTCAATATGAATTCGTGAATTTCGCTCCAAATAAGTAACATTTTCGTTATCTACAAGAAATTTCCGATCGAATAGACTCTTAAAAACGAAAAAATAAAATTTTACGAAATTTGGCGAGTCACACTGGGTCTCGTGGACCCATGAACATTTCAAGTTGCAATATCTTTTCTTTCTCTCGACGAAATCAACTTTATTAGGGATGATTTTTCAAGATTTTTGCAAAACGAAGCGAATGGCGTAAGAATCGGGTTAAAATATCAATTATTTTAAAAGTTATCTCGTTTAAATATGTACAATTTCCGCTAAGCGTATAAATATTGATTACTTAATAGATAAAAAATATTAAACTCACTGGCTAGAGCGTTTGTGACCGGCATCAGAGCTTGACGAATGCTCGTTTCCCAGGATCTCGCTAGATGCGCTCCGACTCCACTCTCTGGAGCCGGAACTTGTCCGCCGACTCCACTCGCCACTTCCTCTCCAACGTAATAATCGATGTTCACTGTCCGCAGTTCGAAGCAATGCGTACAGTCTGCTACATTTAAAAAAATCGTTTAAAAAATTATCGGTGAAATTCATAAATTCGAAGAACAACAAGACTATATATTATTTTATTTCTAACTTCAATTACTCACGAGATTGTGATGATTTTGCACTTTCGATTCCCAAAATTTCGGCGAGTGGTATCTCTTTGTAATACTTTGAACCGCTATCGCTGTGGAAAAGCGTTATCGCTTTCGAATCCAAACGCCAGTAATGTCTTCGTTTCTATAAAATTTAATATTTTTTAAATTACGGTTTATATTTTTATTTTCAGTTTAGTGATTTTTAGATTTCTCACCGTGTGATCGCGATTCGTGAAATGAACCATCCATCCTTCCTTGAGAACTTTCGATCCGCGCCTTTTTGTGTGTTTGACACTCTGAATAATTCGCATAAGTGGAATGTTGTTACTGGGACTCGAGCTAAAAAAATGAAATCGCATTAAAAAAATGAAAATTTTAATAGAAAAATTTCCTCTTGGGAAAATATTACCTGGATGGCCTGGATTTCCGTGAATCATCGGACGATGCGTCGTCACGAATCGGAACTAAATCCTGTCTCGAGAGAAAAAAAAGCCTCGAATGAATATAACAAAAGTCATATTTTCACTAACAAAATTGTTCAAAGAACGAAACTAACCGTTTCTCCATTGAGCTTGTTCTCTTCGGGTACGTAAAAATTTTCCGAGGGCCTCGGTGGCAATTCTGTATCGCTGTCGTTATCGGCGTCGTCATTTCTGTCGTCGCATCGACCTTCGTGTTCGCTACCCACGTCGCTGTCAGGATACTCCGCTGGATGAAAAAAAAAACGAAAAATAAATTGATTAAAAAAAGAAAATAACCCAAGGATAGGAATAATAAATGGGTGAAATTACCAGTAGTATCCTTTGGATTCTCTCCCGTGCAATCTTTCGGAATCTTTTCGATACACTTTTTGTGCGCATTGTATTGACAATCTTTGCATTGCAAGCCCTGCTTGAATAATCCACGAAGCAGCTTTTTGCACAGTCCGCAAACGGTGGGTCTTGTGTACGTGTGAACGACGAAGGTGTGAGGAATTTTAATACGAGTCGCCATCTCACGCTCCACCCAAACGGGACGTCCACCCAGCGAGGGAGATCGCGACTGTTTGGGTGTTACGATCGCCGGAATAATCTAGGTAAAGTTATTTCTCAATAACCTTATGTTTTTTCACTTCCGGCCGAGTGTGAGAGAAATAAAATTTACCAGGGTGCTGCTGTTTTGACTGCCAGTCGTGGTCGTCGTGCTTAAACTTTGATTATCGTCGCTCGCGCTCGTCAGACTGCTCGTCGAGCCCTGGCTCGGTGATCGAGGCACATTCAGCAATGTGGAACTTCTTCTTCTCTGACCCATATCTTGCAGACAGTCATTCGGTATCTTTATGACGCATCTCTTGTGATAATTCATGCCACATCCCTCGCACTTGAGACCCTGTCTGACAAGTCCGAACAGCATTTCCCCACAGAAGTCACAGAACGTTGGAGCCTTGTACGAATGTACACTGAGAGCATGAGGACGAATGACGACTTCTTCACTGGGCACTTGAGCTATAAGCACAAAATTATTGACATTAAGACACTGTGACAATATTTTTTAAAATTAATTTCTATTAAGGTATTTCTACTGAAACAGTCCATTCAAAAATTTCCTTCCTATGTAAACTAAAGGTAAAATCATTAGTTGAAATTTTTTTCTATAGATTTTTTTAAAAAACTAGATAAACCTTCTTTGATGCTGCATAAAGGTTGGTGCCAAATTTTAAAAGGTTTCTCTATCTGGATATCAGGATATTTTATGTTGAAAATCACATTTTTTAACACAGCCTCTTATGGAAAGTTACAAAAAGTTATGATTTTCAACAATAAATATCTCAACTTCTAGATAGAGAAATCTTTTAAAATTTGACATACACTTGAGCCCCACTTTAAAGAACATATGAGCAAAGTTTTAAGAAATTTTACAGAAAACCATTTTTATTATAGAACTTAAAATATCTTGCATCTTACCAGTCAGGACTATCTCTACCAACGTCTCGTCCACAACAACAGATGAATTTGTGATCAACTGAAGTATATTGGTAGAACTGTAGTCGTGCTTGAAGAGCAGCAGTCTCTCAAACAACTGAGTCAAGCCGTGGTCCGGACACTTGGTGTTTATGAAATCACAGGCATGTTCCTTGAGAGTTCTCAGTGTCAAGCTGTTCAATTCGACACTGACCGTGTCTCTTATGAGACCAAATTGAAAAAGAAACGTTACTTCTGGTCCCTCCATGTTTATCAACTATCCGAGACCCTTTAAACAAATACAAATATTGTTATTAGAGTGTAAACGATTACGCGCTCACTCGCCAAGCATCAAAACATCAAGTTAGATGTTAGTAGAACTGTCTTGTTACAACAATTCCAATATTATTAATAATAACAACAACAATAATAATCAAAAAATTAATAATAATAATGATGAGAGCGTTAGGTCTCGTGATAAAATGCGAGTTACTTTACAATCGAGATACTGCTCGATCTCGAGACAATTGAAAAAACAAAAATAAATTAGCACCTATGACGTAATTAAAAAAAAAACGTGGGAAGACGATTGAAAAAGAAATAAATGGAATTTCCACCGGACATATGCATTGTACTTGCCGGCATGAGTAAACCCGTTCGTCGACGACGAGAAAAAAGTGCTGCCTGGGAAAAATTGGATCAACAGTAAGTCCAAATCATTGCGTTCCGGTGGATACGTCGTGAGGAGAGAACGAAAATTCGGACGAGTCGCGTGAAAGGATCGTACGAAAAGTCAATCTTGAAGGGGTACTCTTTGTGTGATGACACACATTTAATTCGTCGTCGATGACATTTTACAGTTATCTTTCCTCGAGAGACTGAGAAAGACGGGAAAAGAGCGAGAGAGAGAGAGAGAGAGAGGGAGAAAGGGAAAAAGAGACAGGGAGACGCACCTTGGAGCCGGAGCCAGCTCCGAGGCCAGAAAGATTTTTGTTGCGGCCTGTGCGCCGTGGCGGTAGACCAAAACGCACGTGATATTCGTCGGCAGAGCGCGCTGACGCACACTTGCGAAAAACCGCGAAAAACATGACACTTTAATTGTTTATGTGCTTTTCAAGCGCAAAAATATTTTTTATTTGAGGTACGATAAGAAAAATTGTGATAAAAATGTAATAGCGATTGTAGCATCTAATAATTTTATTCAACAGTGTGAATGTTGCGTGAATAAAGTCTGGGTGAATAAAGAAATAAGAAAAAATGTTTATCATTGGAATACGTGATCTTAAATCCCTATTATCAACGAATTCGAGTCTTCTGAATTCATTTAAATGAATAGTAAATTTACTATTGTATAAAATATAGTTTATATTTTATAAATTTTGCCTCAAATTTATTTGACACTTAAAAGTTCACGCGTTGGATTCACGAGAAGAAATTTATCACTGTATACTCACGTAAGGCGATTTTAAAAGAGTAAAAGTTTTTATTTATTATATTGAAATAGGATTTGAAGAGATAACGTAGTTTACAAAATATATTATAAAAATGTATTTGCTTAGAAAATTTTTCAATATGATTCGTCAAAACGAAAAACGAGAGCGCGTTAGCGCCAGCGTGGCAAATGAGAATACTACATTATCTTTAAATACGATACGTGTATTTACGATACTGTATGTACAACTTCTGTGTAAAACCCGTAAGCCGACGGTTCTTCTTGCGCTTCCTCTCCCTTTACACAGCTGTACCGCGTGTATAATTTGCAGTTTTATATTTAAAGGATAAGACGCTGCAATAATGGGAGGCGAGGAAGGCATAGGAGTTACGACTGGTCAGCCAAATCTTTACAAACAGGACCTGTCGAAATTGGTAAGTTTTATTCTTGCAATGCTCGACGTATCCTCAACATTCGTTCCGCGCCGCTTGGAGTAACCTCAATGCTGGCTTCAAGCCGCCGTCTACTCCATTCCGCGCGCGTTTTTTCCATCCCCTTCGACCCCTCTCGTTTCCCTTTTCCACATTAGCAGAGCGTCCCTTCTCTTATGAAAAGTTATGAAAAATTTTTAGAATAAAATTCGCTTATTCTTACGCAATATCTGTCAAAAATTTGGTCAACGTTTGTCATCTGTCACGCCTCGTTTTTTTCGGACGTTACCATTCTCGGTAACGCAATTGTTAATAAAAATACAAATATTATAGAAATAAAATGATTGCATTGATCACCATATTGATAAACTCGTTATTCGACTATTTACAAAAATTTTGATATTTTTTTTTTCGTGCATTTTTACAGGATGTCAGCAAACTGACAGCTCTTTCCCGGGAAGTAATTAGCAGGCAAGCTACAATTAATATCGGTAAGCAAAATAATCTGTTGTTTTTTTTTTTAATTTATTTACTAAACCAAAAATATTTGAATTTTATAAATTTGTTTTTATTTTTATGTTTAAGGTACCATCGGTCATGTGGCTCATGGAAAATCAACAATTGTGAAAGCCATCTCCGGCGTGCAGACAGTTCGTTTTAAAAATGAGCTGGAAAGGAATATCACCATTAAACTGGGTACGTAAAGCTTCTTTTCTCCAATGTAGTACATAGGTTTTAAAGGCGGTCCTGCGTTGCAAACCTTAAGAGCAACGCATAATCTTCAGCCACTGAAGAGCGAACAAATTTTGTTTGCAAACTCCCAAAAATTTCATAAAAGTACACCGATACTCGGGCTTTTTTTTCTCACACGTAATCATTTCAAAGAACGAAGCAATAGCGCACGCTCCGATGCGAATAAAATGTAGAAATTAATTGCAAAGAGCGTTGGCTTTACCCTGTCTAAATGGTTACAAGACCCCTTTGACGTGTATTGCGATAAAGAGTTATAAATGAAGAGGAACGAAGAGGAACGCGAATGGGGAAAAAAGAGCGGAAGAGCAAAGTTGAGAATAAATAAGGCACTCAGCGCGCACCGAGCACACCCGATGGTCTTTTGTTATGAAAATAAAAATGCAGAGGAGTGTACAGAAAGTAAAAAAGAAAAAAAATCCAGGGGATGTGAGCCGAGAGAATGACGCCGTATAAATGTTTGGCATTGCAGAGGCTCGTGCAGCGGAGAGTACCAGCGGAGAAACGGCCAAAGTACCGGACGATATGAGCGAAATGCTACCGGCACATTGTGAAAAGAGGCCAAGGTCCTCGGGATTAACACCGCCTCCTACGAAACGAGTTAAGCACGAAGATACCGACCTCGCACTAGCCAATCAAGCGGACGACCAAAGTCTGCGCTTGTCGACCTTAGAAAATTCCTATTGCGGGGACGAGAAAAAAAATGAGATGACGGAAAACGCGATCAAGACGGAAATCGACGAGTCCAGGCTCAAAAGCCCGAGTAAACCACCCCCGAATGGGATAAATATAAAGGAATTGCGCGTAGTATTGCGCGACATACGGAGTACTGATCCACGATTGAACGGGGCAAAGAAGAAAGGGGGAAAGGACGAGTCGTCCCTGTTCGAGGTTGAGAAAATATTAGGGAAGAGAATGAAGAGCAATCAAGCATTGTATTACATCAAGTGGAAGAACTGGACGAGCGATAGCAATACTTGGGAACCGATAGAAAATCTCGTTAATTGTTCGGAGATGTTGGAGACGTTTGAGAAGGAGAGAGTGCAGTTGCTCGACCTTTTCAAGCGCGAGACAAAATTCGATCCGAGAAAGAGGGATCTCGAGAACTTCATGAAGCAGCTTGTGAAACGAAAAGAACCGGTTGACGGCCAATTCACGGACGAGGACGATCTTTATCGCAGCCTGAAGAGCTTCTTCAATCCCCGGACATCGGATAAAAGCCGGGAGAAGCTGAGCACGTGGATAAAGACTCGGATTCTCCGGTCGCTGTTCAACGAGGCGAGGAGGGACCAACTGGAGTCTCTGTATGAATGGGAAACCGAAATGAATGGAATAACGAAGGGAAAGCCGACGATACAGGTCGAGAATCTGGCCGATCTGGAAGGAGCGCCGCAAGACTTTTATTATATCGAGGAATATTTGCCGGGAAAGGGAATCATAATACCGGACGAGCCACCTATTGGCTGCGAGTGCGAAAATTGCGATTCCAAAACGAAGTGTTGCTTCGCGCAGTACGACGAGGCTCATTTCCCGTACACGATGGGCTGCCGAGTTCGCGTTCCCCCGGGGACTCCGATCTACGAGTGCAACAAACGGTGCCGATGCCCGAAAGACTGCAGGAACCGAGTCGTCCAGCGAGGCTCCCAGGTTGCTCTCTGCGTTTTTCGGACTCTTAACGGGCGCGGATGGGGGGTTAAGACTCAGAAGCTCATAAAGAAGGGGACTTTTGTAACCCAGTACGTAGGGGAAGTAATTACGAACGAGGAAGCGGAAAAACGGGGCAAGGAGTACGACGCCGCTGGACGAACCTATCTCTTCGACCTTGATTACAATGTCTCAGAGCTCGAGGAGAGCTGCCCGTACACGGTCGACGCTGCGATATACGGGAACGTTTCGCACTTCATAAATCACTCGTGCGATCCGAATTGCGCCGTATACGGCGTCTGGATCGACTGTCTCGATCCCAATTTACCGAAGCTCGCCCTATTCGCGACCAGGGACATTCAGAAGGACGAGGAAATAACTTTCGACTATACGTGCCAATCGACTAGGATTTACGAGACGAACGAGAGTTCCATCAAGGCGACGGGCTCCGCTGACATTGTCTCGCGAAAGAAACTCCGTGAAATTTCACTCAGCGATTGCCCGACGGCCGAAAAAAAGACAAGATGCAAATGTGGCGCCCAACACTGCAGACGATATCTCTTCTGATTTATATTTTTCCATTTGTTTTTTTTTCGGAAGAAAATACGTATATTTGCTTTCACCTGCTCAGCATGTACGAATCACCAACGAATGAATATTTTTTTAGACGTTATTTAAGATTATTTAAGACCAAATTTAATATAGTAAGAATTTCATAAACTTTCTATAGAATTTTCCTTAATTCGTGGATACTATTTAATTCGAAATTGTTATCTACGGTGTACATAATAGGGATTTAATTGTACGATAAATAGCAACATTATTGTCGTCTCGACAGTCGAGTACTTCGCGTTGCTTCGAGGGATTCACGTTTCTATTGAGTTTAACCAATTTACGTATCGTTATTAAAATTCAAAGATGTTGCATTTACGCGTTGCGATGTTGATTCTTACGAAAAATAATACTTACGGAGATCGCCTCTGAAAAACAAACTTAATGTTGGCGTGATCTATATTTTTTTCTTTTTCAATACGGTCATGAAAAACTATAATAATGCCGTGAATTTTTTTTCATTACCATTGTTATAAATTTAAACTGAATTAGTCAATGGGATTTTCACGTCTCAATGTAAAATATAAATATATATATATATTAATTATACACTTGTCACAGCGAGGCATTTTTCTTAGATACTCGTTATTTACTGTTACCTTTTAATGGCTCAACATCGAATTGTAAAAAATTGTATGAGAGTTGCGGGATCCTCGTTTGAGTCGAATTAATACGAAAAAAAGCTGTATAAATCATTCAAATGACCAGCAACTGGTGAATTCCAACTGCCTTAAAGTTAATGTAATTATAAAAACCTAATAATAATCGTTAACGTATCACACTAAGAAAATATCAGCAAAACAAGGATTTTTAAACGCAGATTATTTTGCTACTGAGTTGTACGTTTGTGGTATACTCTGTTTTTTTATTGTATACGAATAAACGAAAGGTAATCGAAAGGTATGAACTTTTCGGAACTGAAATGTTGAATGAAAGAACTTTTTTTGTTTTTTTTAAATACTTTTTTCCTTATTATAAAATTTCAATACATCATGCATCATAAATGTAACACATTAGATCTATTTGTTTTTTTTTCTGGATTTTCAGGATATGCCAACGCGAAAATCTATAAGTGCGATTATGAAAAGTGTCCGAGGCCGGCTTGTTACATTTCCGGAGGTTCGAGCAAGGATGACGCTTTTCCCTGTCTTCGTCCAGCCTGCCCAGGACGCTTTCAGCTGGTTCGTCACGTTTCTTTCGTCGATTGTCCCGGTCACGACATTCTTATGGCTACCATGCTCAACGGGGCGGCTGTCATGGACGCCGCGCTTCTTCTCATCGGTTATTAATTATTAATATTAATATCAGCTTCAATTTACGAACTTTAAAAAATTTACAATATGTCTTACGTTCTCGCTTCATGAACATTTGTCGAAGAATTATCAAATAATTCGTTTTTTTTTCTTATTTCAGCTGGTAACGAGTCGTGCCCACAGCCTCAAACTTCCGAACATTTGGCTGCCATCGAGATCATGAAGCTCAAGCATATCGTCATTCTGCAGAACAAAATTGATCTTGTCAAGGAAGGACAGGCCAAGGAACAGTACGAGCAGATCTTGAAATTCGTTCAAGGTGCATTGCATACTTTCAATGGAATTCTACTTTAGAATATATTCGTTTTATTTTCGAGCATGGACAACGAATAGGTATGATCGAAAATAAATAATACTTTGATTTCGTTCGAAACAGGCACTGTGGCCGAGGGAGCACCGGTTATTCCAATCTCGGCTCAGCTCAAGTACAACATCGAAGTTTTATGCGAGTACATAACGAAAAAGATTCCCGTCCCTCTGAGAGACTTCACTTCCGAGCCTCGCTTGATCGTCATACGTTCTTTCGACGTTAACAAGCCTGGTTGCGAGGTTGACGATCTGAAGGGCGGAGTCGCTGGTGGAAGTATCCTCAAAGGAGTATTGAAGGTACATTAACATTATATTCTTTGTTGTGTGTGATAATAATTTACCTTGTTATATACATTTTGTTTTTTAACATCTTTTTCTCGTGTTTTTAATTTTTGTAATTAAATTTCTGCAATTTAATTTTTGTAATTAAATTTCTGTAATTAAATTGCTGTAATTTAATTTTTTTAATAAAGTTCACCAACGAACCAGAGTTAATGAACGTTAGTCACGATAATTATAGATTATTCGTAATTACAGCCTCGTAGTACTGACGACGTTGGTTTTAAATTTGCAGGTGGGCATGGAAATCGAGGTGAGACCAGGACTGGTATCGAAGGACAGCGAGGGAAAGCTGACCTGTCGTCCGATTTTCTCGCGCATTGTGTCTCTTTTCGCGGAGCAAAACGAGCTGCAATTCGCGGTGCCTGGAGGCCTCATCGGCGTCGGTACGAAGATCGAACCCACTTTGTGCCGCGCTGATCGCTTGGTCGGCCAAATACTGGGAGCCGTCGGTGCGCTTCCAAAAATATTCATAGAGCTCGAAATCTCGTATTATCTTCTTAAAAGATTGCTGGGAGTCAGAACCGAGGGCGATAAAAAGGGAGCGAAGGTAAGAAAGCAAAATATTTTTATTAAGTCGTATCATTTTATTTTAATTGTCATTATTTTTCTTTTGAGAGCCTGTTCGATCGGAAATTTCGAAAATTCGGGGCTCATTGCTAGAATTCATGTTGAAAAATTTCAAATTCTCGGCTTGCGCCCCAAATAAGTAGTATTTTCTTTATCTACGAAACATTTCCGATCACATCGGCTCTTAAAATCGAAAAAAGTTCAAAAATCGTAGTAAGGCTATCTTTTTTTAATTACAAGAGGACATTTTTTTAAATTGTATTTTTAGTAAAGTTTCGAAAGAAAATTTCCTATTAAAACGGCCGAAGTGTTGCTGTTACGGTTAAACAATAAAATAATAGCGAAAACTACGTACTTATCACCTTTTAATGTCGCAGCAATGAAAAGTTATATAAAGGCCGTGATTCATAAAATGACACAATCTGTTTCGTGAAATTTTAACACTTGAAACTTATTTTTTTTCGGTATTTACGTAACTACGCTGCAGAATAATGAAATTTTCAACAGTTTCATTTACAAAACTATACGGTTCAAAACGGTTTTCTTAACTGTATGAAACACATTTAATTTTTGTTGTTTATTGATGAAATATTGAGAGCCCGTTTAAGTACCTCAAACTAAATAAATTATTAAATAAGTTGATTTAACTGTAGTTATTTTTACAATGTTTAGAAAACTTGTCGATGGTGTTCGCAAATAGAAATAATGATTATTAAAAACGATAAATTGATGTTTTTCAGGTTCCGAAGTTGTCGAGAAACGAGGTTCTCCTCGTGAACATCGGTTCGTTGAGCACAGGCGGTCGCGTACTCGCGACGAAAGCCGATTTAGCGAAAATCAGCCTAACGAATCCGGTATGCACGGAGATAGACGAGAAAATTGCTCTCTCGCGTCGTGTTGAGAAACACTGGCGTCTCATTGGCTGGGGACAGATCCGCGGAGGCGAGACCATCGAACCGATCTTGGATCGCAAGTAAATCAACGGGATTTGCGGAAAATACTGAAAGAAGACTCCTGAATAAACGGGGGCAGATTCGAGTCTCGGTAAAGACACACAATGGGTCTACATTGGATCCTATTCTGTCAACGTTACAATAAAAGTCACGCTTCATCGATACAAACTAGACCCATTTCGTCTATTTTTATTTCCTTCACTAGCAAAAGACCGGCTATAATAAACACATGCTCCGGATTGTTTCATTACTTGGCATCGATACATCGTTTGATATTTTTCTAGAAGCTGGACCTCTTTTATTTTTCAACGAGATTCTTGTATGAGAATTCTTTAATTCTTTTTTTTAAGTACTGCATGACTTTTGACGTTTTAGTTAGAATTTTTCTGCAAATGACGAAGATACAAATTATTTAAATCAAAAAGTGTACCAAAAAAGCAATCAGTTTTTTATTGTAAATTTCTTGCATGATAATTTTAAAAAATGTTTAATTCCCGATTAAAATTCGCGCCAAAATTCGTCATCGCGTCGACCACCCACTCGACATTTTTTCAATAAAAAAAAATAATAGAATTCCAGACAACATGAATATTGAACGGTAAAGAGTAACGGAAATTTCATCTGCGCAGACGAAATGATCCGTTTTATCTTTTTTTAGCTTTTTTCTCGTCACGGTAATAACACGCCAGTCATTTTTGTCGCGTCGTTGCTCCGCTGCGCAAATAATCCCCACCTCTTTCCCAACCTCGCGCCGGTAGTTTCTTCGAATTATGAGTATTCGTTATACGATTGTTTTCTTACGAAAACAAAGCTCTCAACTTGTTCATTCATAAAATAAAACTATAGTAATTGTAACGACCGTTTATATGCGAACGATTATGCGAAGCGAGACGTCGTAAAACACGAAACCGAATGATCGAAAAGAAGCAAACCGTAAAAAAACAAAGGAAAAAGACACAAATGGCATTACTCGTACGAATGTTTCGTTCGATGAAATAATAAAATGATTATTTTTATTAAATTTAAGCAAATGTTTTGTAAATAATTTTTATTATTTCATATTTTCAAATTCAAGTGTCAGGTTGCGTCAGTTCCACTTTCGAAATGTACAAATGTCACGAGCAAAAGATCTCTGTACTACTGGCTAACTTTAGTATGGAATAGGTAAAAATTTACTATTTCATTGTTAAACGATAAAAAAAATTTGGAAAACTGCTACTTACCAAAATTCTCAAAAATTGTGACATTTAATCCTGTAAAATGTCAAAAAATGTTGGATGACGCCACCATTCGCAGTGTTCCAAAATAATTAAACAATTTTTTAAGAGTCGACGAAGAGAGAATCAAAGAAGTTGGTCCGGACAGAGCTTGTGCGGAATGGCTGTTGAGAAATGGAGCCTCCATCAAGTGGAAAGGCGATGACAAATTTTTAGCAGACTACAATGCATTGCCAGATAAAAAGGATAATCGATCATGCATCATTCAAGCCGTAAATGCGATAGATTCTTCCATTCATCACACAGGCTTTCCTCACTTTTGTTAGTATTTTTTCTGACAGGAATTTTTATAATTTGTCCATTCATGTCAAACAATGGAAAAAGACTTTCATTTTTTTATATCCACTGAGATTCAACAATAATAATTTTCACACCCTATACATTGTTTCATTGAAAAAACTGACCAGCGGGATGTAAATACATAGAGGATGTTAAACTGATCGACTGCAAATACCTAGGAAATCAGGCTATTGATCAGCTGAAAATTTTAAAAGAAAGTTTGAAGTATCTCGAAATCTCCCACTGTTTGAACGTAACGGACGAGGCGATCATCGACTTGAAAAATCTCACGTGAGTCTTGGAACTGCAATGTTGCTCCAAAAATAGTTCAAATATCTCTTCAAGTTTATGACCGTGTGTACACTTTTTTTTTGTACAGCGTAAACGAAGGGAGGTGGAGTGAGAAGGAGGATCGGCGCGTTCGTCGATTCCGTGAAAAAAACGAAAAAAATAAATTTAATGTTTCGTTTCCAGGAATCTGAAGATATTAAAGCTGAAGGATATGCATTACGTCGAGAATAAAGACGGCGTCGAGAGGGAGTTGAGCGAAGCGCTGCCAAACTGCACAATTGAATGGAAATAGACGAAGATTTCGCGGGATCCCCGAGGTGCCCCCATTTGTCTTGTCCGACTGGAAAAATAAATTTAACGAAATGGAAAATGTTGTTGAAACTATTTTCGAGCCACGAATAATCGTATCCAATGGCGATACGAAGCGGATGTTGCGCAAGAGTATATTTTGTCTTGTCTTCCGGTATTTTTCCGAATTATTGTTGCACTCGAGTGCAACACACGCTGATTAATGAAGCATGAAAGAACGTCTCGGGGAAATGGATGAAATCGCTTGACTCGCGGAGAGCAAATTTTCGTGAAAATCGATAAAGCGTTGGACAGAGAGGTGGTAGAAATAGAAAGAGTTCTATCTTCGGTCGCATTTAAACATGCACGTTAAATATTGCATCAACGAGGGTGACGATGAAGGAAGTGAAACTTGAACGGCGGCGTTACTCGACCGGGCAGAAATTGGTAGAAAAAAAAGACTAGTCCCTGAAGTAAAATTAGGTCGTGGAAAATAACTGTTCCCATTGTTTGTTTATGAGGACATGAAGCGGCGAATGACCTTTCGCCCCGGATATCTTTGAAGTCACCAAAGTGGAAATAATTGTTGCTCGTTTTACGAAATAAATCCGAAAGCATGAAAGATCGATGCATCGGAGTTGAAAAAAAATTGGGCAGCTCGCACATTATGCATAATGGCGAGAGAGAGTTATATTCTCAATGCAGCGACGAGCGTCGTGTCCCCGAGACATCGATTGCCACGGAGCGATGTATCGCGTGTGATAAAATTTATTCCAGAGTCTCAGGAGGCTGCTTTTTTTCCTCATTTTAACATCGGGAGCATGCAAGTTTCGTGCGAAGCTCTCACGCGTACGGTCGATCTGAAAATTTAATCAGTTATAAGGAGGAAAAGAGGGATTAGGAGTTGGACGAGATGAAGCGATACGGTGGGACGCGTGCGCGGCCGACGCTCTCCCAGGGGCAGGCAAAAAGTAGCTTGATCCATCCTCGGTGCGACGCCATCCCCTGCGATCGACCGGTTTCAGACCATTCTATTACGCTTTTAAATACTCACGGAGCGAGAGAGAGCGAGAGAGCGAGACAGAGAGAGGGATGAACAATATTGGAAGGTTGATTCCGTTGTTATGAGCACCGGTGTGAATCGATAAGTTGGTCAAACACACGAAAAACCTAACGAGGACGTATTTTCTTTCGAATCGCTGAACACGTGAGACGCGTGTTTTGTTACAAGAGGTGCGAAAAATTGGTTTAACAAGTACTAAACACTACCGAAAGGTAAAGAACAATTACGGTGTTTTTTTTGTGACCTAAAAATGAGGATACATTTATTTTGTCTTTTATGATCAATGCGATCTAGGTCACCAGAAATACAAGTACTTCTCGTTTCGTTCTTTCATCATATTAAATAATAAAGGACTGTGGAGGAATTCTTTCTTTGTTTTTCTTTAAATTTAATTATATATAATATATATTACATATATATTATGACTGAACCACCGACACGTCTCGTCTTCTTTTCTCTCTTTCGTTTTTCATTATTATTTTTCCCCTCGTTCGTTCAATAGTTCGGTGTATTACTCGCTTGCTTGCTCTTAAGTTTCTTTTTTTTCCACTTTTTTTATTTATTTATTTATTTATTTATTCATTTATTTTTTAAGTAACATCGTACGAATCACACGCCAGTTATGTCCGACAAAGCTTCCCCTTTCGCGTCTGACTGGCACGGGGCTCCCCCAGGAAGTGCACCGATCGCCCTCGTTTGCGTCAAATTTATTCTTTTTTTTTCTTGCTTCTTCTGTCCTTCGTGATTCAAAAAAAGTGGTGTCGACGTTTTTTTGTTTATCAACTTTTTTTTTCGTGTCTGTGTGGGTGTGTGTTTGTTTTTTTTTCGTCTCTCTTGTGTTGCGAATACAATGAAAATCTTTGTTTTCCTCTGAAAGGCAGGATCTGAGGAAGAGAGTGTTTATTATTTGCAGTTGCATTGTTTTCTGTTCTTTTTATTTGAATTTTTGTTTTTTTTTAGCGACCAGGAGGCAGAGGCTCTTTCACTCGGCACGCGCATATAAAACGGTATTTTCCTCTCGAAAAATGCTTCATTCCTCCCGAATGGAGACACGTAGCGCGAAGATAAATCGGAATTCAAGAGACAAATATTTTCATCGATAGGAATGTCGAGGATAATTGCTTCGCTTCTCCCATTCGTATCTTCTTTTTCACCTTTGGGCACAGTCCTCTTAACTCGCATTTAATTAGCTTTTTCTTTATCATCGCTGCTTCGGCATGTCTCCTCGCGCGTGGCGGGCACGCGGCACACAATTGTGAAAAAGTAGTCGAAACGCAAAGACACACGTACGAAAAGAGCGAGAGAATTGAAATCTCGTCTCCCTTCAAGGCTTCACGGTAATCTACTACAATTTCTTTCATATCTTTATCGTTTTTCTTGCTCTTTTTACAGATTTTCTTGTGCATTACTTATATAAATTAAATTACGACTCGCTAGACACTTTTTGTTCTCGTTATCACTATTATGAAACATCGAAGGGATGAAAAAGGGGGAATCCTTCCGAAAGGGGCAAAAGGGAAAAGGGACGAGTCCCGAGGCGTCGGAAAAACACTCGATAGTCCCAAAAAATCGGTCTCCGCACGGCGAAAAAAAAACAAAAAAAAAACGAACAACGGAAACGCACTGTCCGTCGTGATGATACTTTCTTTTTTACGGAACGATGACCGAAAGGACAGAGAGAGTTTCCAAAAAATAGTCCCGATTCGTTGCACGTAACAATTACGACCGTACAATACTCAACTTGAGATCCTAATTTCGTAAATTACACACATATTATACACCGCTCATTTCTTACTTCACCTCCGGTGAGGAGGCTGAGAGAACGAGAGGTAAACGTACACTTGGACCGTCTTTAAAAATTATACAAACGCACCCAAAAAAAGACACGATTGCGCGAAAAAATAAAGAGCAATCGAGAGCCCAAAATCGTGGAGAAAAAGTTACGATCGAGCTCTTTTAATCGACTGTCCTTGGAGCGAAAGAGAGTGAGAGAGGCGGAGATGATATATCGAAGAAAAAACGACGTACTTCTCCCTTCTCGAACTCTTAACCTCTCCGTAGTCGGTTCACCGATCTCGACTTTTTCCCGTGGAACAATCCTCTCCGGAGCTCGTACGCTAATATTTTTTTCGCGACATTATTTTTAAGCGAGGGGCTGATCGAGGGAGGAGATTCGTTGCGAGGAGGGATAAAACTTTTTTTTTCGAATGAACGAGGAACACCGAGGAAAGACAATCGAGACACGATCGTTATTTCGGCAAGGATGAAATTTTTTTTTTTTTTTTCGTATTGATCATTCTTCCTTCCCTCTCTTCTCGAAAGAAACTCCTCTCGCGACTCTCTTCCTCAAAATCCGTCATCACTCATATGGCGACTAAAAAAACAAAACAGAGAAAAAGAGAGAAAGAGAGAGAGAAGAGAAAAGAAGAATGAAAAAAAGTAGTGTAAGTCGCGTGGGTGAATGGAAAATGCATACGTGCGCGAATGACACATGTCAAGAAGAGTAGTTGGGTATTTGTGGTATACACTTGTCTCTTTTAATTAAATAATTAATTGCCCTTATTACTTATCGTTAACGATGATTAATGCGTGTCAAATGGGACATTGACCTCTCGAGTTTAAGACTTCTTTACATCCTGGTACAAGGTTTTTTTTCTTTTTTTTTTGCACTTTGTTGTTGATTCAATTTTGTTTTTCTTTCTCTTTTTGCGGTTGTTGTTGCTGTTGTTTTCTGCTGTTGCTGCTTTTCCTCAAATCTTCATACTGTCTGTTGTTGTTTTTGTTGTTTTTAATACGTCAACACCACTCCGAGTCGCGAGTTTTCCCAGAGCACAGATTAAATTCACTTTGATGTCATCATTGTGACGAATTCTGAAAAAGAAAAGCAATCGTCAGATGGATTCCGTTCGCGAGTGAAAACAGGGGAACGAGATGAAAAAAAAACGGTGAGATTGGATAAAAAAAGAGAGAGAGAGAAAGACGCTTTACGCCGAGATGATAAAAGGAATAGACTCGACCTCGGGGCGCCGTCGGCTAATTTGGAATGTTAATCGGAAGATCCTAACTCAATAATGGGTGGCAATTGAATAGACAGCGGGCGCACCAAGTGATTTGCTCCAAGAGCTCATCAAACTTTTCAAAATCTTTGTCAAGTTGTTTAATTACCGCCTCCACGTCTCTTCAGTAAAATTGAATACTTTTTTACGAAGCAGACTATTCGCTGCAATTAGAGAATTGCGTAAAATGAACCCTTCTTTTTTTTATGTATCAAGAATGATCGCGGTTTTCAACTTTTTTTTCATTATTGACATTTCGCTATTACATAAATTATCGTCATTTATCGTTGATGCTTTTCGCAGAAGGTTCGTAATTTCGAGTTTGCGTTCTTCAGTTTCAAAAATGATTTAAGAATTCATTAAAAATTAATCAGTATAATAAAACTAATTCACCCTTTACTTATATCGCAAAAAGCAATTAAACTTTTTTGGCTTTTGATTATTCCAAAAGAAGAGAGAGAAGAAGAGAAGTTGGTTTAATTAATAAAACGACGAGTCGCTGATTTTTTGCTCATTCGTGTTTAAAACTAAAAATAATGGAAATATTCGATGTTAAACGTAACTGTTCCTTTAATTTTCATAATTCTATCTTCTCAAGAAATTTCTATCGTTAATAAGGACTTGTACATATATTATTGTACTTTATTAATATATTCGTTTTTCGTTTTTTTAAATTAGAAGACTCGATGTTTCAAAATACAAGTCGTCATCACGAAAATATTTCTGTCATAAAAGTCTGCGTATGAGGATTTTAAAAATGAGACTTTTATCAATTTTATTTTCTTGATAAGTAGACGGTGAAATCATAAATAATTTCGAAACCAGGTGTATGACACATTTTTCTGTAGCACTGGAAATTTTCCAAGCTGAAAGCTACTTTTTTCGTACAAAATAAATCTTGGTACATTTTGTACATTTCGTGTACATTTTGTACACAAAAAAAAGCTTTTTTAGCAAGAACGCTACATTCTTGAATTTATGGGACGGACAACCCCAGCAAAAAGTAAAAGTCTTGACATTAAATTCGTAAAATCCAGACTCTGGCTTGTGCTAAAAAATTGCCAATTTATTAAGTCTTAGTTTTACTGTCAATTAGTAACTTGAGCCTATTTTAACAATAATTTAAACATTTTTTATTATTTAACCAATGTTAAATCTCAACAACAAGAGTCTGATAACTCTTGAACGACTCGATAAAACTATTTCAAATTTGGCACATTTTTTCATAAGCTTTGAAAGAAAAATATCAAAAATTCATCAAATTCTCGTATTTTGAAAAATACGAGGGCAAAATAGGGCAAAAGGAGCAACAATTTGCTTACCTTCATAATTAACCTGACCATCACCGTCGATATCAGCCTCCCGAATCATCTCGTCGACCTCCTCGTCGGTGAGCTTCTCCCCAAGATTTGTCATAACGTGTCTGAGCTCCGCCGCGGATATGAAACCGTTTCCGTCCTTATCGAACACCCTGAAGGCCTCCCTGATTTCTTCCTCGCTGTCGGTGTCCTTCATTTTACGCGCCATCATAGTCAGGAATTCAGGAAAGTCGATCGTGCCGTTTCCTGCAATTATCACCGAGCGATTCAAACGTTAACGCGTTCTTCCTCAATCCTCTTCACACGAAAAACATCAATTTAATTCTCCTCTTCTATTCGTCTCGCACAAAAGAACGAAAGAACGGACCGGTAGGAATTTTGAAAAACATCTCAAAGGAGCTTCAAAAAAATATTTAAAAAAAACAAAAATAAAAAGAATCTTTTTGTAATACGCGCTATTCGCGACTCGTAACTTTTTACGGAATGGAAAGAAAAAAAACACAATCGGATCGTTACGCAAGCGTGTTTCGGAGATGTAAAATTTGAAATATTTGGTGAATCGTACCGTCGGCGTCGACTTCGTTAATCATGTCTTGAAGCTCGGCCTCTGTGGGATTTTGTCCGAGGGAGCGCATGACTGTGCCCAGTTCTTTCGTGGTGATGGTGCCATCCCCGTCTTTGTCGAATAGCGAGAACGCTTCCTTGAACTCCGCGATCTGTTCTTCTGTGAGTTGGTCAGCCTTGAAGAAGAAAAAAAAAAGAAAGAAAACAAATGTAAGCGAGACGAATGATAACATCGTTCCCACGAGTTTCGCAATATTTTTCTCAAATCCTCATTACCGTACGCCCCGAAGCGTGCCGCGAAAGAAATCCCGAACGAGCGAGAAACGATTACGATCGTACCGAGGAATCTCTTGAGGAGCTTATCGTCTCATTTCTCACCTAATTTCCCGCATCAATACGCGCTCGCTTCATCGTATCGCGCTGTTTGACTTTCTTATCATCCCGCCAGATATCTACTAATCTCTGAATCATTTTCAACGACTCCCTCCCCCCCCGCCATTTTTTTTAATTCGTGCCGGACGCGCACAATTTTCGTAAAATATTTGTTTCGTCCCGGACGATCGCTCGTAACGCGAATTACCTCGCTCGGAAGGCATCGAAGAAAAAAAAATCGAGATTAGATTGCGGACGAAAAAAAATGTGAGCTCGTCCATTTTTCACGAGCAGCTCGAAAATACGACGCGTTGGCGCTCAGGTACCTTTTGACAGGCTGTAACGCCCGACCGAGCGGGATAAGGAGGGGAGAGAGAAGGAGGCGCCCAGTGCCGGGCGCGTTTTGCTAGTTTTCTTCCATGGTCCCTCTCAAACGGATCTCACGACGAACCACGCCCACTCATTAAAAATTTGCACATGAGGAAATGAGCGTAAAATCCCGGACGAGTGCAAAATATAGCCTTTCCAACTAAGAATCCAGCGTGTTTTGTGCGCTTCGCGAAATATTCTCTCGAGCTCCCCGCGGACTTTTAAGTTTCGACTATCTTTTTCTGGCACAATGGAGACCCGAGGCCGCGATCGTCGCCAACGTTTTTTTCCCCCTACAGCCGAACTTCCCCCCGACTTCGCGGAGTCCTGCGTACGTCGTCGCGAGAGTTTGCGACGGGGAAAAAAAATGTCTACGAATCGCATATAAGTATATTTTCCAGATGAAACTTTCGCCGGCCTGAAATCATATTCTAATGGGGACGCGACGAGCGAGAGCCGCCCGTGGGATTGGCGCGTTCTCTTCTTATTGGATCTTCCGGTGCTAATGTATAATCCTTTTGCTCCAATTCTCGTAATCTCGTTACGCGCAAACTTCGAGAGAGAAAAAGCGTCTTCTGCGTGTATTTTACATAAAAAAAGGGGGGGGGGGAAGACGGAGAATGAGGAGGAAACGCGTTTACGAATTAATGAAGAAAAATCGGGGGAAAAAAAAATAACGAGCCGTCGTGTCGCACGACGTCGACCGTTGTTGACGTTCTCGCAAACAGAACGAAACAAATTACCGCGTCGATGTCAACGATTTTCATAACAATAATTTCGCGACGATCACAACAATGATAACGGGTTTCGTGAAGTAGAAACGAATGCTCGCACGAACGCGATTGACGCGAAACGAACGCAAATTGTCGAGCGTGGAGAAAAAAAAAAGAGCTTTTTCGTGTTCCGCGTAACATTTCTTTTTTTTTTTCGTCTCGCTTCCCGTTACGAGTCCGCGAAATTAATTTGTCCCGAGCGAGAGGCATTTTTCGCGTACGCTGCGCGGCAAGTTCGGGCCCGACGACACAGAGGGTGCCACGCGAGCGCGTCGCAAGGGCGGTCCGCCGAACGATGGGAATCGTCCAATAAATGCGGGAGACGGCAAAAAAAACGTGCCATTGCGTCAACGATAACGGCGACTGGCTTCTTTTTTTTTCGTTCTCAAACATTTCCTGTCGCGCAAGATACGAGTATCTGTTTATCTCGCTGCGTTTTTCCCATTTATTGCGAACCAACGATTCGCGATACTCCGATACACGCCGCGAGGCGAAAGAGGTTAAGAGTATTATCATTATTATCATTATTATTATATATACTTCTTTTTTTTGAGAAGTGACGCTCGAGAGCTTTTTTCTTCAGCGTGACGCGAGATCGGAGCATTTTTATTGGATGAAAGTCGGAAAAGATGGGGAGTTTAATGTGACGAAGGGTTCACGGGGATGCCGTTGTAGCGTGTGGATAAAATATGAGACGGACGTAAGAGAGTACGAGGGCGGTAGGGAGGGGAAAAAAAAGCGGTAGGAAAGAGTTAGAGAAGAGTTGCGCCGGGAGAATCGGAGGGATGAAGATGGAGGATGAAGATCGGGCGATGGCAGCGTGTGACGCGGGCGGGGAGGGAGGGAAAGAGAGAAGGGGGCGCGCGCGAGGACGGGTCTCTCGCGAAGCTCGCTCTCGGCTCTCTGTGTGTCAGTGCGAGAAGCACCAACTGCGAAAATCAATAGAGAGCTATATAGCACCGGGGCTCATTGGCGAATGCGGCAACAGCCACAGGAGCATACACACCGACTAAACTATTTCGCCCGAGATAAGAAGCAAACTCCGCGACTCTATGATTACGAAGGAAGGAAAAAAAGAAAACGCGACCGTAAATACTTAATTGGGGGCAGATCGGGCGAATTAAAAAATTTTACTTTCCGTTCTCGTTGTACGTTCTTTTTTTTCCCCGTCCCTTTCCTTGATAAATAATGGAACATAAGATTGCTGATCTCGCTTTTTTGAATAACGAGAAAGGAAAAAAAAAGGCTTTGCTGCGTATGAAAAGCGTATTCGTCGTTTATTTTCGAGATCCAACATGGCGAACGGCTGCGTGTTCGAAATAACGTGCAAGAGGCACGCGATACAAGAGTGTTTATGCAAACACACGATTCTCTGTGCAATACACGTTATTACCGATGAATATTACGTGCGAGGCAATTTTTTTTTCTCCCACTCGTTATTTCCGGTTTTCACAACCTTTCATTTTTATTTTCATCTTATTTTTGAGTTAAGAATACGCGGAGGGAAAATTGAAATGGCGCTGTATTATTTTATGGTGGTGAGAGCCGAGGGTGCTTTATTTTGTACGGAGGGACGGGTGAGAGAGAGAGGACGGGGGGGAAGCTGGAAGGGTGAATGTAGGCCAGTGGGGGAAGTTTTCTGAGATGCGGTTCAATCGCGAGTCCGACAGGCGGCGGCACCATCGACGTCACTTGGCCCCGACGATGATAACTCGGCGGGCTATATCTATATACAAAATCTACATACGTACGTTAAAAAAAAATCACGAAGCTGTAACGAGATTCGGATATGATACCGATCACGTTTGAAAAATCCTCGATCGTATTTCCACGCGAGGAAAAAAAACGGGGAACGAGAGGACATGAATCATTGGAGCAGAGGCGTGGTGGATTTCATCATAAATTCACGTGCCCATGACACACGAGTCTATACATCGATCTTCGCAAAACACAATATGCGCGAGTACACTTTTTTTTACGACCAAATTGTTGCGTCACGACCCACATGCGACCATATTTTCCCCCAACAAAATTCTTTCCGGCTATTATGATTCCGATTCGACGCTTCCATCTTTTCTCTTTTATTCTCTCTCTCTCTCTCTCTCTCTTTCAAAGCGAAGAAAACTTTTGTACGTTTTTCACGCGATATCACGAATTTAATTCGACACTCGATGAATAATCGCTCCCGAGCAAAATCCAGAAACGAAAACCGTGCGTTCGCGAGGTCACGAAAGGAAAATAAATATATTTGAACGAAGATACGATATATCGGTGCGAAATGCAAATGCGACTCCTTATCCGATGATTTACTGCATTTTTTTCCGGTAACGCGAGAAACATCCGGAAGTATAGAATGAAAGAGAGATAGAGAGAGAAAAGAGGATGGAGCGTTATCCTTGACGGAGAGGAAACGATAAGGGAAAGGAAAAAAAAATGGAAGAAGGAAAAGATCGTTGATATCGGTGAATTTTGCCGGCGTGGCGTTTGACGCCGAGGAGCGACACCCATGAGCGAACACGAGACGTGTACGAAAGAACGAGAGGTTCGAAAAGCCGGCTGTTTGCAAAAAAAAAACGGCGAGAGAACCGCCAGATAGAGAGAGACGGAAATACGAGACTCAAGTTTTATCCTCTCGTGACCTTCGATTCGGTTTTTTTTCAATACTTTTTTCTTTCTTTCCAAATTATTAATGACACTCGAACGATGCTCCCGTCACCCGGAAACGCTACCAATTAGTTTTCCCGCACTCGACGCAATTCTGGCGAGGACATCGTGGAAAATGGATCGATCCGCGCGAGGGGAGGGAAGAAGGTGAAGCACGCTAATGCATGCGAGAAGAACGGTTACGACGCGCGAGATTTCCGTATTCGTGCGAACCCCCCCCTCCCCCCGTGCAACAAATTTCGCACCTTGCGCCACGTTTTCGATGTCCCTCGATCGACGAAGCGTTCGGGAAAACTTTCCAATTCCGCGAATCCGCCCGAGCGCGTTCATTAATTTGAGGTTATGTCGCGCGACGCGGAGATGAAGAAAAAAAAAGAGGATATAATATGCCAAAATAGAAGCGCTTCATCGATTTTTCAGACTCGGCTCGTTCTTACGTCTCTCGCTCTTCCCCCTCGGCCAGCTCCTGTCATTCTTATTATTATTTTTCCGCGTATGTGTCACTCGGAGATTCCTATGCAAATCGCTACTTTCCCGGTAATGACGGGACGCAACGCCCTTTTTTTCCCAACGCTTCGCTCTCGACTCTGCTCCGTTGTTATCGAATTTTTGCATCTCGCGACGAGGACTCCTTCCCCGTGACATTCAAACGTTTATTGCTACATTTCGTTACATTGTAGGCGAAAAATGATGAAAAAAAATTCTCGAGACAGCGAACGCGAGCTCAGCGCGCCAACGGCGATACACACGAAAACACACGAGAGAGCAGCACAAGTTCGGTGAAAAGGCGAGCGAGAGAGAAAGAGAGAATATCGGGGAGAGAGACGGACGTATCGGCCAAGTTGACCGTTGGGCAGAGTCGAGGGAGAAAAACACCTCGTGCCAGAAAAGGCCGGTACTCGGCGACTTTTCAAACGACTTTCCGAAAGACTCGAAATTCGCGTTCTCTCCCCCGTTTCTCGAACTCGGCTCCCGTCGCGTCTTGTGCCGGCACCGACGCCGAGCCGTTAGTAGATCCGGTCAGAATATTTTCTCTACCATCTTCGTCTCGTTATTCTCTCTTTCTGTCTCGCTGGCTAACTCGCTCTCTCGTCCCCGTACGGAGCTTTTCTCATACCGTGAGAATTCATGCGCGCACACGAAACACACTCGTCGATAAAGCATGAAGCGAGGAATAAAAGGGGAGAGAGAGAGAGAGAGAAAAAAAAAGTAAATAACGCCGGAAATGAGAGAAAAGAGCGAGGATGGAACGGGAGAGAAGAAGGTCGGGAATATTCTTGTCGGGCGAGCATCGGAGATGGAATCGAAATTGGTCGAAGAGACGAGAGGGAATGTTTGCACACGCGTGTTGAACCGTGCGTCAGTTTCTCCGAGAATCGCCGCATGTAATGGCAGCCGCCGCCGCCGGAGCACCGTGAAATATAGAACGATGTACACACATTTTCGGTTCGCACACGCCGTGGGCGACGAATACGATCGCTCGCGAATACGAAAAACGATATTATTTGCGGAATTTTAGTTACGCTGGAGTACTCACCATTATTGCTGGGACTGTGGTTATTCCTCTTCTGGTGCTGCTTTACGAGCCTCTCCCACTCTCTCTTTCTCGCTCTCTCTCTCTCAACACTCCTTTATCACTCTCCTCGAGTTTTTTAGAGACTCAGCTGCGCCGCTGCCGCGTTTGCCGATCCGTCGGTGCTCGATGCTCTCGTCTAACTAAACGAGAGTCTCGACGGGGAGAGACTGCCGTTTCTGCGTTCGTCCGTGCCGTGTGGCCGTCGCTCGTTTTTCCCTGTGTGTATTCGTGTCTCGGTCAGTGTATGCGCTACTCTACGGCGACGTGAGGGTCGAGCACGCTCGCACGTACAGGTCTGGAAATGGGTGGGATGGTGGGGGGGAGCCGCTTATTGAAACCATTTTTCGTTAACCTTTCTGCCACCAGAGTGGCGCCACGAATTCAGGGATCAGTCGCTGTCTCCCTCTCGCTCGCACTCCCGAGTCTCGTCGCCGCGCGTCACGGACTCGACAGTCGCGGGTTCGATTCTCCGGTAAATGTTTAGACTTTTTTTTTTTTAACAAATAAGTAAAACCATGGAAAATTATAAGGATTTCTTCATATATGTTTTTTTTTCAACAATAATGAAATATTTTCTAAAAAAAATCAAATTTTTCAACCTGTTTTCATGTTTTTGGTTTTTTTTAAAATGAGTTAAAATCATAAAAAATTATATGGATTTTCTTGTATTTATATAATTATCTTTGTTACAGGGAATTTCAATTATTTGTACTAAAGTAAAAAAATTTCTTCCTCGGACTTATTCAAATTGCACCAAAATTTTTCAAAAAAAATCCCATTTGTCAGTTAGAAACAGAAGTATATTTAAAAAATAAAAATTAGATTTTAGGAACTGAAATTTTACAGCGTGGTTCATCTTATTTTGTAACCGGTATTCTTTTCTTTATCTTTTTTCTGTACAAAATTTTAAACTTACTAAAATCTGATTTGAACCAGTTTTCTATTTAAAATCGTTGTTTCAGGATGTCAAGTTGAAAATTTATCTTTTATGTAATATTTTTAAATTAGAATTATTTAAAAAGTGAAAATTTTATTATCTCTATGTATATGGTAATACAAGTTGGATAAACTATCTTTCATGCTGAAGATTTCATCCGGGACTCTGCCCACGTTCAAACTCGTGTTTGGGCCTTAATTTGAAACGTCATTTATCTATTTGACATATTGGGTTTCTTTCAAGTATTTTTGGAAAATTTTTAAATATTTAACAAGAAAAGAGTTGATAAAATTTTTTTATCATTTAGTTTAATAAATGTTTTAACTTATCAAAATTCATTTGTAACAAAATGAGTATGTTTCACAGAGAAAATATCATTTTACTTATTTGTTATGAAAAAAGGAAATTCTTTAGATTGATTGATTTAGTTCATATTTAAGATCAAATATTTTCCACATCATTTTGAAGAGCAATTACAGTAATTGCTCCCAATTTTCTATGAATCTTACATACTCAAATTCCTCCAAAAATACGTTCAATAAAGTTCAATAAACTCCCTGTCAGAATACAAAATACACATTTGGAGATATTTGGCATGTAAGATGTACACGTAACATATATAATGGGAAACTTTGTCCCTTAACCCATCTTTCACAACGATTTTTAAGCTTCCTGCGTGGAATCCAGAATTAACTAACGCCATTTTACAAAACCCATGAATATTACGATATTGTATGCAATTTGTCAAAAAAAATTTTTTAATTATGAATTTGACATGGTTATAAGCATGTCAAGTTCATAACTACAAATCCCCATCACTTTTTATAGAAAAAGGGGACCGCCACCTTTCGTTTAACAACCAGGAGCCCTCTTCTACCTTTCCCCAGGAAGTAAGGGTTGCAATCTAAAGAATTTCGAAAAGTACATTGTGACGAGTCAACTGAAAATGTGAAAATTCTACACTGGCCCAAAAATGGCCGTTAGTGTGAGAAAGAAAGAGTTTAAGTGCGCGCGCCGGGCATTCGAGGGTCCGACGTGCGAGAGGGGGAACGCCACTCCGCGGTATTTTCATTCTTCGGGAGGCGCGAGTGGGGATACGCGCATGGCAATGCACGCGTAACGCGAGAGAGGGAGAATACCGCATTGCAGTATTTTAACGACACGGAGGGAGAGATATCCCCACTACTGAACGCCAACTATAAAAGGCGTGACGAGGGAGACCTCTTGATTCATTTTATCTCAACCCTCTCTAGTGAATCAAAGACTTCTCAGTGACATACTGAGTACATTTGAGAATAATGTACATTCGTTCTTGCTTTGTTATTTGTATATCTAAACTTTCATCTTTGATAAGATTTCAAATTTATAGAATTTGTACTTGAATTTACAAAGTAGAAAAAATCAATTTATTTTTGACAGACTGGGTCCGTTTCCCAGTTCACTTTAACTTTTTTAGGAACAGTACATGTCTTTCAAGTTTATCTTTTCTTAAATTTCCTTCATTGGTAAAATAAGGTCCACAACAGTCGGAGTATCGTAAGAATCATCAGCAAACATTTTTTCAGTGATAAAATATTCAAAGTGAACTTTTTTCAAATAATGTAGAATAATACAAGTGATCATTGGAATCTAAGATTTAATGAATTGCCATAAATATATATTGTTGTAAATTATGAGTTTAAAAACCTTTAAGATCATATCTTCAGATGTGACACCTATAAAAGTGAGATGTATCGATGATACCTCCTTAACCGGCTCTCAAAAAGATTTAGGTTTTTAACCTGTTTTTTCTTCGCAAAAAAATTATTCTACAAAGAAAATGAGTAACTCAAATTCGAATTCCGAAAAAAATAATGACTCGAATCTAATTCTATCAATTGTTTCACGACAATCTTGAAATTATTCCAAATATAATTAACAATGAGTTAATTAATCTGTTCACTTCGTACCATGCACATTTTTTTTCTTTGAATATCTGAGAAGTAGTTCCAGTAAGATTTGACCTTAGACGTTGATTTCTTACGCAAAAAGAAATCACTCGCCGTAAATTTGGAAAAAAAGCGTTTTTTCATTGAAAAATATTGAATAGTGAATCTTTTTTCGAATTTCGTGATTTCTACATTTTTTTAACGTTTACGTGAGCATCAGTTTTATTTTATGCAAAAAAAAATGATGAATTCTCTCAAATTTTTGAAGCCTTCCAAATCGCGCTCAATTGTTTCTGTAAGTCGCGTGGTTGGAGAGTTTGACATATCGCGACTGCGAACAAGGTTTCTATACGCGCTGCTTCAAGATTTTCCGACTTTTGTTTTTTCGCGGCCCGAATGTTTGGGTGACGTTGGAGCGTTGTGTCCAAAATGACAACAATCACTCTCGTCCACTCTCTGTCATAAATTTCCAAAGAATTATCACCCGTCAAGGTGCAATCGCTCATCCCAAGCTCTCCTCCCGCCTCGAAGGCGTGGACAGAGGTTGAGTTGCACCTCGTATGTATCCAAAACTTTTGACTGCAGCGCCTCTCACGGCCAGCCTGAATGTACAGATATTAGGGACCGTTTTTCTGGCATTGAGCCAATAAAAAGTGTTCACTCCTTTACTCTCCATGGCTCGATAAATCGCTTCGTCGCGCACCAAACCATGCTTATTTATTTTATTTCCACCTGTACCGGGGACCAATTCGTACAACGGGATCTCTGCGCACGTAAACGTACGAATAACAGTGCGTACGTCTTCGTGCGAGTAACTCTACGCGTCAATACATTTTTTTATTTATACATGTTGCTGTGAATATAATTTGTCCCCGTAAAATTGTCCCTTTAATTAATCAATCTTTTCGTCAGTCTTCAATTATGGCCTGGCTTTTATCTTATATGAGCGATATAAAATGCACGCTACACATGTATACATATTTCGAGGACCGTGGCGAGATCGATATAGCGGGGATATTTGCTTCGCTATTTTGCCGATACGCGCCCGGTCTGTTGATCGACGCGAGTATTCTCTCCCGTCAGAAGTGCGAGATATTGAGCGATCGAACGATAATATCGTGACCCCGGGGGATTAAGCCGGACAAATTGGGCAGGGAAAGAGAATTTGGGATGATTATATTTAAAAACAGCAGCACACCTCTTCGTTTATGTTCCTCTAACCGCGAGACGTCGATGCCCCTGGCTCTCTCACTGTATTTCCCTCCTCTCTCTCCCTCCTCGTCTATCACCAATCTTCTCACTTCTCGTTCTCTCTCGCCCCTCTCGGACGTCTCGGCGTGCCGGAGCAACGAATTTGACTTATTTCTCGTATTTCTGTCGAAGCTCCGAGAGACAAACACGTTGCGAGGTGTCTTCCCCGAACGCCGATTCGCTGAAAGTTGTTGTTTCTTTCTCAGTCTTCGAAGCGGCTTTCACGGCTCGGCGAGCCCACGAGAGCAACTACGAGGTGCTGTTTTTTTTTTCTCTCTTCTCGTTATTCTCGTTTAACGCTTATTCCCGGAGCCCTCGGAGGGGATCGGAATTAGCGAAAATGTGTATCGGACAACGAGAAGAAGAAAAAAAAATCTTCTGCTTTTGTTTGTTTGAATTTTCTTTCGTTATTTGACAAAAGGGCGTGGAATTACCGGAACAGAGTCGCGATGAGACAAGCGATAGTTTCGTATTCGGCAAGAAGCACGACCCGAACGGTGTAAACGCACTCTGAGAGAAACAGCAATGGATGCCGACTTGTTAACCGTTCAAGCTCGCTGATATCACTACGCCACGCGACGGGTGCGCACTGTGTTGGGCTTCGCACGGTACGGCGCGCTATCTAACCGTAGCGGCGCGCGGACGCGAGAGGGAAAGGCCCGCGTGGTGGGGATCACCGACGCGGCACACAGTCGCGCGGGGGACGCAGAGGCGCGAGCGCGTGTGCGCGTCGCGCCGCGCCGTGGAAAAACGCCGCGGCTGCGCGCGACTCATGCGGCGAGCGTGGAGAAGGGAGGTGTTACCAATACACGGCGAAACCCGGTACGTGTGTGCGTAAGCCGCGAGAGAGATAACGAGAAGCGGGCAAGACGCCGCGCGCGCTTACTACGCGACGCGAAACTAGCGCGTCCGTGCCTCGTCGTTGAACGCGGCTGAGAAAAACATAAAATAAGAGTCGAGAGCGAAGAGGGTGAATGGATTTTTTTCGCTCTTTTCCTCTGCCATCGCTTTTTTCATTCTTCCCTCATCGTACATCGCGCCCTCTCTCTCTCTCTCTCTTGCCCTTCTTGTCGTCCGTGTTCGCGGGGAAAATCGGCGTGTCGCCGTGTGTAGCGTTGCGCGCCGGCCGCCACACACAGGGGGATGTGGAGTTGGGTTTCGGTGTGCGCCCGCGTGTAGGGTAGCTTTATAAGCCGTGGGTGCGGTCTTGTTTACAGGACGGGTCCGGGCGAACTGAGCGGACTCTCGTGATTGGCCGGCGCGCACCTGCAATGCGTCAGGCCGGCCGCGCGGTCTGCCCGTTGCTGTTGCTGCTGCTGCTGCCGCCGGCTACCGGGTCAGGCAGCCAACCACCCGTCTCTCCGAACGCGCAGCGCGCGCGTCTCGTCTCCCCAGTGAGCGCCGAGCGCTCTTCTTTTCCGCGCTAGGCACGCTGCCCGCGCTTCCCCCCCCTTCTCCCTCACCGTTAATCGCTCCTGTGTGCATCATCCTCCAAAAGTCTTCTTCCTCTCGTTATCGTGCCAGGGGCGCTCGACAACGCCTGGGACACTTGCTCTCCCCCCATCTCCACCTGACCACGGAGAAAACTTTACTCCGCTCAATTCCACCCGCTAAATTCGTTGCAGACATTTTTTTTGTCCCCCCCCCTCCGTTTAATTTTTTCGGCAACTCCATCGCGATAATTAAAAATAATCTCGAGTTTCTGGAAACTCGTCGAATTATTTCTATACGCTTCTGCAATCGATTGGGATATTGCATTCCCCGATGAGTTTATTCTCATGCCGAATTCGTCCAGATATTTTCTCGATCCTTCCACGCTCTCGCGAAGATCCCCAACCTTCGATTTTATTTCCCTCTCTCTCTCTCTAGATTTATTTTCTCGCTCGAACTTCTACGGAGCCTGGATTTTGCGTTAAAAAATTCCTTTCCATATCTGAGTTGGCTCTCGATATCTCGATAATCTGGGTTATGAAAAGTCGAGCTGCGAGAAACGATAATCTTGAGATAACCGAAATTCGAGGACGGCGCGTCGACGCTCGACACGAAATCCGACGAGCGACGCGCTACGACGAATTCACGATTTCGCCCCGACCATAAAACATGTAGCAATAAACGGTCGCAGACGTTACAAATACGTTTGACAAGAACAGCGAGGACATCTGACTCGAGAGTAACGAGTCTTCGCAGTGGTGAATCGCACGCGATCTCGCATCCAAAGTTGAAGCGCGGTTGGTAGACAGGGAAAGCACTCGCCCCGACAACTTCACCGCAAATCTCTCGGCATTCGTTTCTCTACATGCGCATTTTCCGCTCGTTTCGCCAACGTCCTGTAATCACGCTTACAACATCCTCTCTATTTATCACTTTTAACGAAATGCCATTCGATTTTTCCGTCCTCCAACCTATTCAGAGTTTTATTTACGACGTCGAGTATTCCGATGCATAAACCCTACAAATTAGCACAATAAATAAATATAAACGAAATAATAAATAGTATATTTATTCAAGAGATACATTTTCTTTGATATGCATGTTAATTAATGTGCAAAATTTACTTTTTAACGCTAGGTTCATAATTACTTATCGGAAAGAATTTTATTATGCATGTAAATTATGATGCACGGTCTTGTGAAAGCGACCGCTAGTATGTTTACATATGATAGAGTATGTACACGCTAGCTCTGGTTCTGCCATTCAATAAATATCTGAATGCTGTTACAGGGTGCATGTATTATTGTGTCTTTATACTCATGTTTCAAGAATATTTCATCAAATAGAGTAATCTGTCAAAATGTTGTATATTTGCTTATTCTTTGCGATGTTTTAATGAATTTTTAATTATATAATGACGATATAAATACTATTGTTCGGTACTTATTTTGTAATTGATTAATAAATTTTTTTTTCGTATATCTTGACTTATTAACTGCAAACATAGAATCCTGAAATAAATTCTTCATTTTTTAGGTATTCAGAATTATTGCGATCGTCAATATTTTATATTCGATAGTATTAAAATTTTATTAAAGTCGTTTTTATGGCTAAGGTTAAGAGAACCTGCCAATGACCTTGCGTATTACGATGTACGGCTTACATTATCGTTATTTATCAATAATAATTTTAATTCAATATTTTTTGATAATTACCTCGGAAAATGAAAATTTTTTAACGACTCCATATAAATCACTGGCAGTCAATTAAAATGTTGACTCCTTAGCTGCCTAATTCGTTAATTATTTTTCGAATTCAATCAAACCAAATTATATGTTGAGCATTCCTTCATAAAGCCTCGCGATAAAATTCAATATTTTAAAATAAAATTTCCAATTCAAATAGTCGTGGTAGCCCATAAAAAACTTCTTTTTTATTTGTACGAAACTTTTATTTGCGTAGCTATTTACAAAAATGTTAAACTCAAAATTATCAGTAGTCGTATTGGTTGCTTTTATTCAGAGGTGCAAAATTCTCAAAAAATATTGATATAATTAATATTGACGAGACATGAAACAAAAATTTATAATATATTGCCAGAAGATAACAATTAATTTTAAAAACTTGATAAAATAATTGCAAGAGATTTATAAAATAAATAACAAAACACGAAAAATAAAATAAAAAAGCCCTAAATTGACAGGAAGAAAAAGAAATTACTGTTGTACTCGTCGCCTTTATATTGCTATTATCAATGATTCAAGATTTCATCGTCGGCCTAGTAATATTTACAACTCCCCGAAGTGTCGGTCTATCGTTCGAGTTTATTCAGACTTTTTCTTCATGATGTATACCCGGGGAAGATGTGGCCGAGGAGGACGGAGATAATAATATGTAAGCTCGTTACGGGATACATCTTCATCCCTTATGGGCCTACGACGGGCACCCCAGAGGCTTGTTTCGCAGTTCGCTTGCCTCGGGCGGCCGCTTGGATTCGATCGAACCTGGCAGCGGCGGTAACAGCGACTCCTGTGCCACACGCCGCAACGACGAGCCGCCCAACGTATAGAAATGGGTTACAAAAGCGCGCGGTAGATTCTTCTTCTCTCCCTCGTTCTTTTCTTCGGCCCGGCTCTCGAGAGTGTGTCCCTTGATGCGCGTTCGATCGCGCTTTCCCCCCTCCCCTCGCGTCTGTACCAGTCTCCGCCAACCGAAGTGCGTCGTCGTGTCTGTTTTTTTTTACACAAAAACAATCCATGCCCCGTGTCGATGCGAACGAAACATTGTTTGAAAATAAACGATTTTTACACGCGACCCTCTGTAATCGTTTTTGCATCACGGCTCTGCGTATGTATGCAAATTGCTCGCTTCAAACCCGGGAAACGAGAGTCTCTCGCGGGGAGGGGGATGGAGGACGAGCGCCCTGGAAAGTCAAAGGCCGACCGTGACTCTCTGCTCTGCAATCCGTCGCTTGTGTGCGTGTTGAGGATGACACAAATTCTCTCTCACTCTCTCTATACCGTATAACCCTAAAACACCCTTCTTTTTTGTCGTGTCCTCGTTATTCTTGCACGTTGGCCCTATACCCATTGTTTTCTTTTTCTTTTTTCAATGTTCTTTTCGGTACTCTCATTTCGCCGTCTCTCTTTTATTTTAGCCATTTTTTCTCCTCTTTACGAGAGCCTTGAATTGCGGCGTCTCGCTGTCAAAGGCGCCACCTGGACGGATATTGCGCTTTTTCATATCCTCCTCCCTTTTTTTTTTCGTTTATTTTCGAGTCTGCCGTGGTAATTGTACGAAGGATGGATAAATGTGGGAAGGATGCGGGAGTTTATGTACGTAGTCGACAATATTCCCTGCTTTTTCTCTGGCCCGAGCTTTCCGCATGTCTGAGAGCCGCAATCGAATCCACCTGACCCCTCACCCCGCGCGCCCTCGACTCTTTCTTTCTTGTCACGCGCCGCGGAGCTGTCCTCGAAAAAAACGAAGGAAAGAGCCATTATTATCGCCACTCGATTGTATTACGCGTGGAGAAATGGACTACGCGAGTTCGTACAGGTGAGAGAGGGACGCTTAGCTCCGATGCAGCATTTTATGCGCTAAAAGTGACGCGGCTAAGCGGCCGCGGCGGCGACGCTATGCGATGCCTGCTCTGCGACGCCGAGGCTGCGTAACAGCCGACCAATTTCTCATCAGCGTGCACCTTTCGAAAAAAACCCCAAAATTTTACTCGAAAGAGAAACGTCTTCGTAAAACCATTGGAAATTTTCCCAATTGCCAAAAAGCACGCCCTCTGTCGACTTTTTTAACGGTTAATTCGATGCGAGAGATTCCGTTGTAAAAAATCAATTGTTTCGCGCCAAAATTACACTTTGCATAAAGAATTTATTATATTAAATGAAAAAAGCCTGAGGTTATACACGAATGTTCAATCACGTAATTAACATTCGGCCACCAGAGAATTGTATGAATTTTTGATATAACGTTCCTGGAAAAGTATAATTAACTCTCGGATGGGCGCGTCAAAAAATTCTACGCGTATGAGCGCGCGGGGTCTTTTCATTCTCGCGTTTATTAAAAAAAAGCAAATGCATATATATTTAAAAAATGACACAAAATTGTTTCGTGTATAAAAGAATTTTGCATACGCGAAAATATAGAAATTCTCTGGAGTCCAAAAAGGCTCCGTGCACCCGTCGAGTCTTAATAATATTAACATAAAAATATGGGGCCGACAAAGACATTAATAACAATTATCGAAGACATTATTCTTCTGAAAAGCACGAAATACGAGTTAATTTTCAATTTCTGAAAATTAACGAAATCACTCTTTATTTCAGGCTTTTTATATTTTCAAATAGTTTTATCGAAAGATGATTTATTTAAAATTTGAATAAACGGCGTTCCTTTATAGCATCACACGCAAGTTTGTGTAAAATTTAAAAGTAAAAATTATTAATCAAGAAAATTAATTTTTTTTCATAGCTTATCATTAAAACCCATGTTAAAGTTGCATTTTAAATACTCAATATCTCGATTACTAGATGACAAAACGTTGTAAAAATGTTTTTAATATTTAGGTCAACGATGAAGAACGTTCCCCACGACTTTTCAAGAAATTATCTTCAAAAAAGTTACTCCGATGTTTCTACTATTAATTTATGAGTGAAAAAAACCTTTGAATACGACGAATCGTGGAAAAGCGTCGTTAAGGTAGTTTTATCAGTATAATCAGATTAAAAAAATTTTATCTTGTAGTTTATCTCCGTACCATGTCGTTTTTCAGAAAAAGTTTATTAAGAAAAGTTGTTACTGATTGATTGAAGAATAGCATACTCAAAATTCAAGGTCATCCAAGGTGACCTGTACTCGCTACGTATGTAGGACAATTATGAAAATGAAAATCTTGTAATTTTTTTCAAAAAACAGATATCAAGAGTTGAAGAAATATTTAACACGTGCTCTTATAGGAGACTGCACAGAAAATAGTGATTTTTGACAATAAATATCTCGAATTCTACGTAGTAAAACCTCTCAAAATTTAATATACAATTATACCAAAGAAAGTTTTTGCAAATTATCAAAAAAATCCTAAGAAAACGATTAAACGATGGAACTACCTTAAATCCATATCCCCATGAATTCCATATTTAAATTACTAACGAAAGTGAGATTATACGAGGGACTCTGGAAAATTCATTGAAGCGACGTTTTTTCGCGTTCGGTATTCGCGTGTACCTGGATGAAAAAAGCGAGAGATGATTCACTGGGCGAGATATATACAGAAAAAGGGAAAAGTCGAGGAAAAAGGGAATAAGAGCGAGGAAGGAAGGAAGGAAACAAAGGGGAGAGTCGCTCGACGAATGGCTGAAATCTATTGGGCGTGCGCGAATGTACGCGCAATGCGACACGCGAACGAGGGAGACGGAGATAGAGTCGTAATCTCGTTAGAAGGAGCGAGGAGTCCCGCTGAGTCTATACGTGTGTGTGTGTCTTTGCGAATGGTAAGAGGGGAGGGACTCGGTGTGAGGTCTCTGGCAGACGAGGTCGGAGGATTTTCTCCGCGGCGTGGCTTTACGTGTAGCGCGCTACACACCCGACGATATGCGACCGAGGGGCGGACTCGCGATAGAAACGGACTAAATTTCGCCGCGTTTATATATATATATATATATATATATATATATATATATATATATATAGCATGGACGCCTGTTAGGGATGAGGGAGCCACCGGGCCGTTATTATGAAAACGACGCTGACGCTCCTTGTATCCGTGTTGTCGGAGGGCGCGAACGTGCTCGCGAGAAAACGTAATCTCGTTAGGTAGAATCGAGTTAAGAGCTAGAGGCCTATGACTGGTTACGTTCAGGAAGCACCTGCTGCAGTCTTCTTCATGTTTTTGTTTTCTTTTCTTTCCCGTTTTTATATTCTTCTCCCGCTCGTTTCTCGACCGCGCTCCGCACGCTTCCCTGTGTGCGTGAGAACTGACGCGATGCGCGGATTACCGGAACGGACACTCGACCGGGCAGCGCTACGGCTGCGATCGAACACGAGCTATTCGAGAATCCTCTCCTTCGAGATCACTTCTCCACGCGATCCGCTAATTACCGCGTGCCTCATCGTCGAGCCCGCTTTTATTATTTTCGCCCGCGAGCATCGATCAGGCTCCCAATTCGTTTTCAAAGCTCGTCATTGTCCTCCGAGCCTCATTTACACCCATTACGCTCTCATACACCGTGCTCGACTTGGAAATGAAACTACGTAGCGCGCCGAAGAACGATATTTACGTTGCGACGCGGAAAAGTACCCGCGCGAAGTGGAAAATATCGCGAATAAAGGAAACGCGGGCGGCGAGCGCCATCTGCCATGCGATAACTTTTCCACCGAGAAATTTCATCCGTTACTTTTTTTTGAATCGCGTCCGCTGCGGGAAAAAAAAACGAATAAAATCGAGAGACCGAATTCGAACGGTCTATGCCAATAAATACGTACACACGAATATGTATTTCGCTGCGCCCGGTTTTGTGGCTAACGATCAAACATTTCTAAACCCCGTCATGTACTCAACATCCTGACGTCATTCTCCTCGAGGCGAATGTCTCGTATTTCAAGAGGGATCGTCAATTGGCGAAAGCTCGTGGCTGGCCATCCATGCCCTTTATCAACACGATATAGCGCGTGCCTCGTCGCTACGTCGAAAACGCGATCGGAAGAAAAGCCGGAAATCAAGTTTACCATTATTACATATGTCTTTCAAAATTTTAATACTTCAAAAAGCATACTATAAGTATACTGCCAAAAAACGATTTTTATTTTTATTTCTTACGATCGAGAATAAACTTTTTAATTCATTATTTTTTAGACTTGTATTCAAAATTTTTCATTGAACTTTTACAATAAAATGATTATATATAATATATGGAGTTGACATGTTTAGTAAAAAACAGTACGTTCTATGTTTTGAGTTTCATATTTTCGTCAACAAAAAATAAATTTGTGAAATAGAGACTGTATGTTGGTAGATTTGCAGAAAATTTCGTACTGACAAAAATAACGAAAAGAGCCAAAATTTTTAATTGTTTCGTAAAGAAAAAGTAAAATTGTAAAAAGAAGTATAGTAACGCGATATTATGTTTAACTATCGGGGCGTTTATCTTATTCTGTGAGCGTGCATTTTTCATCGCCCATGTATAAGAATAGCTAGGCCATACTTGGAGACTGGCGAAAAGGTTCGGGACTTCCACGAGGACCATATCTGATTCTACACCTAGCGGGCCTTTCACGAGAAAAGGCTTGGTAAACAACGACGTTATGGCCAGGACAACGAGCTCGTTGCAAGGCGAGCACGGGGAAAGGATGCGAGATGAAGAAAAAGGACATTCTTGCGAGAAGCGTCGAAGGAAGACGCATCCGAACTACGATTTATAAAATTATAGTTTTATATCGAGTCTATCATACGAGAATCTTATTGTAATAATTAAGGTGGCTCATCAGTGACAATGCTAGTCAAAATCGTGACGTTAATAAACTTAATAAAACGTATCATAATCTTTCAAAATATTATACGTAAAT